>JAHZNC010002611.1:0-20352 GCA_027744095.1 Zhuqinia jingwanae | reverse complement strand
CTTGACTTGGTCTCGATGATGATGATGAAAATAGCAAAATAATATTTTTCCTAAGCTTTTCTCAAATCTGCACTCCCAACTATTTCACTATGTCCCTAAATCATCACATCATCACATCACCATCATCGTTGCCTGTTTTTAACTGCGCCTTTCATGTCATAATAATAAAAATATATATAGTTCTTGGTTAGGTCTACCCTGACCACATCAAAAAAAGAAAAAGTCATTTTATTTAATGTATGTAGAAAGCAAGGCTACAAAAGTTGCATAAAACACATCTCATCTCTCCGCCATCTCCACTGTGTATGTACCTATGCACCCTTCAGAAGAAAAAAAGTAAAGACCATTTAAAATGTCATATTATTCCACCTTAATGGGCATCATTTCAAATAAAAGTGGTTGAAATATGAGAAGTATATAGAGAAGAAGTAAAAATGTGTGGATAATTATATGAGAAAGGATACTATATGGCATCTTATATGGTTTGGAGTGGCAACGACGTTGGTTACATGGAATCTTTGGCTATTATGCTTGTGTGTGTGGTTTTTTTGTTCTTTTTTGACTTTGAGATGACCAAAATCACCAGCAGAAAAAGTCCACAGAGAATAAAATAGCGTTTGATATTATTTTCTCTCTCTCTCTCTCTCTCTTGCTTTTTTACCACCAGCAAAAGGTGAAAGCGGACCCATTAGACCTATTATTATACCTCTCTCTCTCTGTATTCTACACACAAATAGTTGTTTCTTCTTCTCCACCTTATGTGTCTGCTCCTCGGGTGAAAGTATTCTCAAAGAAAGGGCAAAACTGTCTCAACCAAAAAAATCTTATTGCTTCTCATTTTTCTTCTGCTTTCATCTCACAGGCTCTCTCACACACATTCAAACAATCAGACACACACACATCCACACTGAAGTTTTTTTCTTCTTCTTCTTATCTTGGCTATTATTACAACGTACATATACATGCATGAAAGTGAAGTCAGGGAAAAAAACCTGAAAAAAAGTAGACAAGAAAACTAGAAAAAAAAGTGAGAAAAAGAATAAAGCTGCCTTGTCCTTTTTTTCTCTCTCTCTAAGCAGAGAAGGGAGAATTGTGTGTATTTTTGTGTGCTTCTGCATTATTCAACATCTTTTGGCTTTGGCCACTTGTATATGTTGTATGTACGTATATATTACTCTTTTTTTTATACACTGTGCTATATGTGTATGTTGTATGTGAAAATGAAAATACATAAAGTTAACTAGCTTACTTATTTGTGAACCCTTTTTGTAAAAAAAAATGGTCAGTGTAGTAGCCTGTGTCTTTTTTTTGTGCTATTATGCTCAAGTCACCGCGCCGAGAGGAACAAGGCAATGTCCTCTATTAGCTTTCTATTGTTCTGCAACAAACGGGCATTGGGCACAAGACCATAATAATACCATTGTTCTGCTGCTGCGCTATATATATACTTAAATGTATGACCACCACCACAGATACTATAGAGGAATACCTATCTATCTTTGTGTACTTTCCTTCCATCACATCACATTTTCAACTCATCCTCCACATCCAAACATCCTATTCTTCCCCTTCCAAAAAAGAGTTTTTTTCTCTTCATTCTCTGTGTTTTAATAAAACGATCTTGTACTCTGGTCTGGTCTGCTGTGTGCAGCTCATTCTAAAGCTCAAATCTCAAAACGACACTTTAAGGAATTCTTTTTTCTTCTCTTCAGTGTAGTACTTTGGAAAATAGTATACTCATGTAAGTATATACTCACGTGTGTGTGTGCTATTATCATGCTTGTATCACATACATTCTCATAGATACATAATTTTGTGTGTGTTCATTGCAGTTTTTTTGTCTTGACGGTTTCCTAAAACGTTTCCATTTTCTTCCTCATTTTCAAGCAGTTTTGTTTCTCCTCTTCATCCATTCTCCTTGTCTGTCTCAATGGAGAGCTTTTACCCAATTTATTGTGACACTTGGTCAAACCCTTTTTATGGAACACACACTATTTTTTCCTTCTTCTTCTTTATTTTGGTGGACGACGATGAACAAGAAGAAGCCCATTGTAACAGAAGGAGACAACAAACACCTCTTATTTTACTTCAAAATTGCTCTTCTTTCTCCCTTCAACAAATTCAACAGCAGCAATTACCATTGTACTGCAGTGCAGTTACATATGTCCGCCTCCTTGTGTCCTGCTTTCCCTCTGCCATTCTTCTAGTTTTTCTCTACCACAACATCACACCACCACCACACCAGCTTGAAAATTTCTTAATTCTGTTTTCCTTCTCCACAAGAGAAAAAAAACGGTAGTGTACTGCAGGGTCTCTCGTTCTCTGTTCTCTTCTCTCACAGCATGGACACCCACAGTGGCGTCGTTTTTCTTAGTCACAGAATAGAATAGTACGTGTGTTCAAGTATGTATCTATGATAATAAGGGATTGTTACTTTTCAATGTTTTGTGTCCATGCTCATGTCGCGTCGTGTATTTGAAAACGTAAAGGGTTATTATTACTTCTCCTACTTGTACGCTTACTGCACAACCCAACACGCTTATAACTCTTTTTTTTGTTGGTTCTTGGCCACCAACCACACATAATAAACAGGGTGGCAGCACACACACACACACACACACACACACAAACAGAACTTATAGCTCAAGTCACCAAAAAAATATTCTTTGGTGTCCTCTTTTTTTCTGAACATGACAACGAGAATGAGAAAGATGATGATGATGCCATTCAACCCAAAACTGTTTCTTCTTCTTTTCCTCTTGGACCCAAGTGTACTGTCTTTGCCAGCTAAACAGAACATTTTACCAGCTCAGCAGAGTAGTACCGTATGAGATGAGTGCAGTGAGAGTATTTGTGTGTGTACATACACTGTGTGGTAACAAGCCAAAGGGACATAAATTTAGCTCTTAATTAAGAAAACTCCCAAGAAATGCCTATTTTTCGCCACCAAGCACCACATAATAATATATAACGTTGCTGGTGTATACTTAATATAAAGCATTGCACAAAAAAAGAAACAATGAAAATACATTCTAAACTTTTCTCTCTCTGATATCCGTATGCAAACATACACACACTATAATAATAAAATATTAGTTATTTTTCTCAGATAATATAAGCAGATAGATATTTTTTGTTTAAAAAAAGTTTAAAGTTTATTCTCAGAAATGTACATCTTTTGTCTGAGAAAAATTAACATATTTCAAAATGCTGTACATATTGTGTATATGTATTCATCCATATTATGTATGCATGCATGCATGCATGTTACATGCATGATGTTGAGTAGGCATACATATGCCTTGAGGGATATATATATATGCCAAATAAAGGTAATAAAATGCATCCCCGTTCTTTATTTTCATCTTTAAAATTTTCCTCAGCTTTTCCCCTTTGTTCTCATTTGAGGCCCACACACCACTGCGTACACTCACTGCCTTCATGAAAAAAACTTTCTTTTCTTTATGTCATATGTAGTTTCTTTTAGCAGGGGAACAAAAGAAGAAGCGAAGACGTCTTGTCGTGCAAGCATCAGCAGAAAGTATAAGTCTCTGTTTTATATTTCAGTTTTTTTTTGCATAGGTTGATATATAATGATGCTAAAGAGAATAGAGTTAAAGTGGAGAGGTACTGTGTTTCTTGGCATATTTCACCATGTATAATTTTCATAGCTTTCTGCATACGTCTGATGTGTAGAATGTTTTGTGCAGTTTTTTTGGATATATTTTTCAGATGGCCTGCCAAAAATGAAGAAGTAGGAAACGAGAAAAAAAGAAGGCCGCCGACCCCGAATAAGAAGAGAGAGAGAGAGAGAGAGAGAGAGGTTGGGATGTATGGATGGGATGGGATTGTGCATACAAAAAAGCTTCTTAGGTTTTGGGTTGTGTGTGGTAGCAGAATATTTCCTCTTTTCTGGAGTGCAAGTAAGCTTATTAGGAAAGCAGCAGGAGGAACAGCAGTAGTAGTTGTAGTAGCAGCAGCAGCAGATTTCCTTTGAAAGTAAACAAAATCAGCAGAGAAAAGAGAGAAAGTGAGGTCAAAAAGAACACAGAGCTAGAGATACACACACACAAACTAGTTTTTGTGGATTAAGTCGGCAGTTAGCTCCGCTGCATGTATTACAACACTATATATTATATATGCAGCAGATGTTACACTCTCTCTCTGGATAGTCTGGTGGATGATACACTGCACACTGCGGTGCTTACAGTACTGGACACTTGAGAACAAAAAAATCACAGAGGAAAAAAACGCAACTAATGCGATTTATATTAGGTTATAAAATAGAGGTAGTTTGTAATAAATGTAATCTTGTATTTTTAACTGTTTATTACATTGTTCCAGTTCAAAAATTCAAGCTTTGTATATAATTATTGTAATAATGGCATGTACTCATTTCTTCATTCATTTTGTATTGACGTAGTAAGTTCTTTCTTTTTTAAAAATTTAAATAACGCGTGAATTGAACTAGCTCGTTTTAAAGAATTTTTAAAATATTTGTATCGTCGTCGCTCCTTTTCAAGTCGCGCTTTGTTTTATGTATGATGATGTTTCTCAACTCATTCCAATTTATTTTGATTTGGTCTAAAGAGAACAAAAAAAACATGGATTTAATTTTGAGCGTGTTCTCTTTGAACCAATATATATACATAAATGCACGCAAGCCATTAAAAGCTGTTATATTTATATATTTTTATGTATTAACGTATTACTGTATTTCAATTCCAACCTATATCTCACGTTGTTTTATTCCGGCTTTATCCAGTTTCCTAGTTTTCATTATTTTTTTTTGAGAGAGAACCGAATTAGTCTAAATTCATAAAATAAAATGAGTAAATAGTGGATATATACATATATACGGAATGGATAGATAAAGCATTAATTTGACAATCTGTGCAATTTGTCCTCGAATCCTCTCTCTCGCTTTCTCTTTCTCTCTCTCTCAAGAAAAAACTTTTTCTTTTTTCCAACTTTCACTAAATTTTTTGCTTGTTTAGTTTGCATTACTTTGCCTGATGTCATATTATACCCTAGTTGCTCCACATATGCTCACTTTATTTTCCGCCTTCCTGATGCTACACAGACTTAAAAGTACAACTACTGGATATTTTGTACCCGTTTCGCTCTCTTTATCTCCAACTATCTGTGTTACTTCGATTTTCCACTTTTTCACTCTGATTCCTTTTTTTGGGCTCCCAAAAACCTTCAATTCAAAAGGAAAAGTACCATATATTTTATTCTAGACCCATGCAAGAAAGTCAGAAAAAAAATCCCATTTATTGCTACCACCACCATCTACTATTCACACTACATGGCCATAATAACGTGCACATACACATTACATCTCTTGAATAATAAGGTTTTATATTACACAAAATACTACACACACACTCTACTACTCCACATTATAGAAAAAACATAATATACACAATTATGTTTTTTCTATTATGTGGAGTAGTAGAGTCACTCACTCACTCTATCTTTATGTATTCACTATTTACAATTTTTCCTCTTTCACTTTCTCTCTCTTTCTCTTTTTCTCTCCCTATCCACCATCTATTTTCTCTACTAGCTTGCTTTGATGCGCAAATAACAGGAACGGACATAAAACAGGATTTTGTAAATGGTCGCTTTATATTTTATGCATAACTTTAGGGAGTATACATACATGGTCGCTTGCTGCCAGTCAGCACCACATGCCATATTACAAAAAGCTGTAGTTGAGTGAAAGTGTCTACTTTTTTCTTCTTTATTTTTTTTCGGTGAAAGTTACACACATATTGTTGCAGAATATATGCATGCAGTACTGGAAAATGTATGTACTTATCTACATTAGTTGGAGTTTCACCTATAATATATTATTTTTTATATACATATAGGTATATACTTTATTATAATTTATGCTATGTATTTATAATGTATATACTCTTGTTATTCAAAAAGTATTCTTTCTTTTTTTATTCTGGTTTGGTGCACATATACTTCTCTGACGTTGTGTTTTGTTACTGCACAGCTACCATCATCATCACGACTGCCACCACTGAATGTTTTTGTTGTTCTCCTGTCAGCCAAAAAAGCGCACTTTTATTCTTGTATTTATTATGTATCCATGTCCGCAAGTATCTTTTACAACAGATGCATACAATATCTAATTTCAATAGCTAGATTTTCGCTCAGTTTTTTATATAGGTATACACGTGCGGCTTGGCATTGACAATGTATTCTTTTCTCGGCTACTGCTGCTCCTATATATTATACTTCAATGTACTTCGTTGTTGGGGGTAACAGTAGCAACAAAAGAAATTCCCCCCTTTTTATACTTTTCTGTATTGTTTATTAAGTATAAACATATACCCACAATATCACTTCACTATTCGCATATTTTTTTGCTGTTGGTACATCAGTTCATCAGTTCCCTTTTTTTAAATACCGGATATGCCCCTTGGACATATATATAAAATAGCCCAAACAATAATAAACAGCAGCATTACTGCCTTTCATCTAGTCTGCTGTCAATAATAATGGACAAAAAAATCATGAAGCAACGACCAAACTGGTGAAGATAATGTGTGCACAGTGTGTAGGCACCAATCATATAAATAATGACGGTATTGATGATCATGATGATGAAGATGATGACCATTGGGCAAAAAACGCTTGGTTCATTAGGAGATCTATTGTTGTTATTTAACATACCTCACCAATCACATTCTGACTCTGACCAACTGACCGTTCTTGATACACATTAATACTCGTAGGGCCAGTATAATACTTTTAGGTATACTGATAAACTTTATTCCGACAACAAGCCATATTTTACTTTTTTTACGCAATGAAAATGAACAATGAACATGGAGAGAGAGAAAGGGACACATAAAAAAGTAATGATGAAAGTTTTTAGTCATTAGGAATGCGGTTGGTATACACACCAATCACAGCAATTTCCCGTTTTTTATATATACGGAAACAAGACAGAAGAAGAGAAGAAGAAAAAATTGTGGAATGATTCATGAAGCAACATTTTTTTTCTAGTAGTAAAATGCTCAAGCTCTCTTCTCGCAAAGTAATGATGATGATGATGATGATAGAGAGGTGGTTTGACTGCTTGACGTCAATTCTGAATACTACACTGCAACATCTACAACGGGAGAGCGGTAGCATCAGCCCACTCATTTCAATTCATCACAAATACATATTACGTATGTATGTATGTATTTCTTTTGTGGAACTCTGCTGCAATTTGAAATGTTAAGTAAAACTGTTTCTCTCTCTTGTTAGTTGTATGTTGTATGGGTTGTTATATGTGATTGTGAAAGACATCTGATTACCATTTTTAGGATGATGATGACTCTGCTCCGCGCTCACGTTGGACGTGCACTGAATAGAACAACCTTGTTATTTTCATGGACTTACTTTCTCTCTCTCTCTCTCTCTCTCTCTCTCTCTCTCTCTCTCTTCTTAACTATACTTGGTGGAGTTCCTCTCGTCTACCATAGTTCTCCAGCAATTCAATTCCCTTTTTATCAAATCAAACTAAATCGTCTAGTCAGTAGTAGTAGTAGTAGTAGTAGTACAGTATATTATATATGGGGTGCTGGTACTTTCACTTTATGAAAAATAGGTATACAAGACATTATTATACGATGTTGAGTAGTAAAATGAACATATAGGTATACGTGTTATCTTGTAGTAATTGAAAGCGGAGTTTGATGCGTAAGCGATTCATGATAATACATTCTTGTTCCTTTTCAAAAAAGGACCGACACACTCGCAGACACGACCTACATTCTTTCATGGAGAATAATAATATCAAGTTATGATGATACATTTGTTCAATGTATATTGTATGTGTGTATGTATAGATTGTATTTTGGGATGTATTGTAAAGAGTGGTAGACAGGGCCGCCTTTGCACTACTTTACTTACTGAATTGAATTCAAAGGCATTGTACTTTTTTTTTAGCAATATTAAAAGCATCGGCACTGCGACAACTCTGAAACGGAACAATGACTAATGACTATAATGACATGGATATACGAGCTCGCATGTAGCACAATATCTACATAGATATATATCGCATAGTATGCGACGCATACTACACAACTCATGATCATCACCATGGACAATATTGAAATTCAATATTGTTAATTAAGAGTGTTTAGTTTAGTTAGTCCTCACTTTAGCAAGATTTTATTGCGCTATAGGAAGCCAATGGCTCACGCACATGAAATATAATTAAGAGAGAAAACGGAACCGAACACAACACACTAAAAAATGTGGATTTTCAACAAGAAAATTGGACAAAATCAAACCGTATGCAAAATTTGTGTGCCGATTTATTTGAGTAAATCAAATTAGGTTAATCGGGGTATTAGGATAGGTATGCAATCAAGATTAATCATATGATGACAAGAATTTCCTGTGTTCAAACTCATTGCACAAGCAAAACGAAATTGATTTTAATGATCGATCCATTCGGACGGCCGCGGGTAAGTAAAATGCGTAAATTATTAATCATCTATCATCTTAAAAGCTTAATGTGCATTAATCTTTTATAAAAAAAAATCTATCCACTGCGCTGTGTGGTAGTAAGTGAGCTCCGCTGCGTTTCACCACAGGATGAAGTGATCGTAAAATTCCAATAAAAATTACGTCAGGAAAAAAATTACATGATGATTATTATCCTTTTTCACCTTGTTTTGACCTTGGCTGATTCCAACACTAGAATAATTTCCACTCCCTCCAACAACTATATTTTTTTACAAGATCTCCACTAGAGTATAAGAATAAAGGTTGAAATGTAACTCATCGTCATCACGGAAGAATTCTTATGGCTTTCTGAAGAAGGCACATAAGTTTTTTTTTTATCAAGAAAGGGTACCGATGGGAAATGAGTATATGTCGAGTAAAATGGGAATCAAGTAAATTGGTTACACAACGCTACATCATCATGCCTCATTCCAATTTCAACGCAATTCGTTTGAGAAAGTAACAAGGGATGAAAAAAAGGACACAAAACAGCACAAGTGGCTTTTTACGAATTCTTCAAGCATACTCAAATGAGATCTTGTGTGCGTCTGTGTTTTTGGTTGAGTGGTGGTTGTGGAAAAATCATCATCGTGTGGCTGTGTGTATATGATGACTACGTATTATGTTCCTTTTGGGGATTTAACCGCTGTTGCTGCTGCTGATGCTACTCTGAAATGCATTTTACGTATATAATAATAATTATTACATTACTACAAACAAACAAACAAACAAGCACACAACTTTCAGTCATTTTTTGTTCCTAGTCAGCAGCCGAGTCATTTGACATTGGCACCAAAAAGAGAGACCTCTGTTGTTTGAAGTACTCCGCTCTTTAATATGTGGTGCCGTGGTGCCTGTTCCCGTGTATTACGTATTCCTGGCGTGCTTTTGAGAACAACCTCAAAAAGAGAACGCAGCAGAGCAGAGGAAATGCCCCCACCACCGCAGCACATAATGTAAAAAGTGGAACTTGACGAGAGGTATGATGATGAAGAGAGAGAGAGGGGGAAAGGGGACGTGTCTGCTAAATGAAGAAATAATCGATATGATGAATGAGTAGAGTGAAAAGAAGAAGAAGAGAAAAAAAGAAGTGAGAAGATGAGAAAATAAGAAAGAAAGAAGAAAAAGGTTGTCGCCATTTAAAAGGAAAATTATTATTAGGGAATGAAAAGGCTAGAATAAAAGTGCGTGTGTATTCCATTAAAACAGTACATTGCACAGAGCGCACTTAATAATATGGCCTGTCTGGAAGGTATATGATGTACGCTCCGTCATCCATTCCATTACATTAAGCTTCTTCTTTTTTTTTTGTTCAGAAAGAAAAAAAAGTGTACAATGGGAAATGTTATGATGATTATAATGATAGGGATATGAAAAGGGATTAGAGTAGAAAAAGGGGCATACACAGCGCGTTTATGCGAATAATGCAAAATGGCAGCAGTGGTTGTCTGTGTGTGTACCATGTGTGCTCTTATTATTATTTTTCTTGTGAAGGTTAAATGAAATGAGCCATTTTTTCTCTGTCTGTCTATTTTGGAGGGAAAGAAAGAAAATGATGGTAAAATTGATAGTAATTTTCTATTTTTCTTCGCCATGGTGCATTTAGCAAGAATTATTATTATTATTGTTGGAGATTGAGGCAGTGTAGCATAATAATAATATAATACACAGATAGGGTGTGGGATGGTCAGTAGAAGAAAAAAAGTTCTTTTGTACGCCCACGCATTAGATACATTGTGTATGTATGTATGTATGCATGCATAAAATGTTAGGAAGGTAGTTAGCAAGTAAGAAAAATAATGTTTTTTTCTGCGTTTATCACTACAGAGGGAAAAAAACGCTAATGCTGATGATAGTACTCCTACTGACCATACAAGAAGGGTGATGGGGCATTTTCACGTAATGTTCTTATAAATGGCTCGGTGAACTAAACAGTTAAGTTAGGCGAGAACATTTAAAAGGCCGGACGGATGGGCATGTAACAGAGGTAATAATAATAATAAAAGAAGGAATAACAAACAATCGCTCAGAGAACAGAAAAAGAGAGAGAGAGAGAGAGAGAGGGTGAAGAACGTGGACATAGCAGTTTGTAGAGAGAAAGCGCTTATGTGTCCAAAAGAGCATGTTCTCTTGAAATATTAGGGGCATTTGTGCAACTGAACATGCAGTATATATCCTCCCCACACAGTACTGCTTATCACTATTACTACACTACTACTCGTCCTTCTCCTTGTTATATTCTTTGTAAAAGGGACGGAAGGAAATAAAAGAGGAAAACTGGAAACTAGGAATGAGTGACGGGTTGTCTGATCCCTCATTTCCAAATGGTCGGTTTTTATCATTATCAACAACAGCAGTAGTAGTAGTAGTAAAAGTGGTAGTTGTATAGCAACTTGTGCTTAAGGAGTAAGCGATAAGTACTTTTTTTTTACAATGTGTACGTACATACGTACATACAATAACAACAACATGATGAGTATGTGTTGTAGTAGTGTAAGATGTTTGTTTTCTAAAAGAGCAATGGATTTTCTAATGGATTTCTTCAAGTTGTCATTCATTTAAAAAAAAAAAAGGAAAATAAAGTAAATCCAAAGAAGAAGGAGAAAGGAAGTGGTAAACGAGAAATGAATGCAATTCACTTCCGAAAAAAAAATGAATGAGTAAAGCTATATCTATGTATATAAGAAAGTGTGAAGTGTGAAGAAGAGAATGAACATGAAAATATTTCAGCAAAGAAAAAGGGGGAGCTTATTGGTTGGACGTATATGCATGTATGTTTTACTGCAATAATAAGAAGGCTTGAAACTAATCGAAGAATAAAATCCATAAAACTTTCTTTTTTGCTGTTGGTGTGCATTATTTACCCAGATACGAGCCATATATATATAGGAATGTTGTAAATACTTACATTATATAAATATATAAGCTTGCTTATAGAATAAATGACTGAAGAAATGAAAATCATATCAAGTTAAAATATGTATGTACACCCACACTCATGCAATTTTACTTACTTACTTAGCGATAGACGCGGGAGAGTGTTAGAGAGGGAAAATCACAAAAGAAAAGAAGAAAATCAATGCCATAGCATTCCAATAATAAATATCACTTCCCCTTTCCATTTATTTCAATACACAAACACAATTCAAGTGTTGTGCATATAGTTTATGTAGAGCTCCCGTATATAAGTTTGTAGGTTATATAAAGTATATTACAATACATATTATATAAAGTGCACCGCGCTAAACATAACATTTTTTTTGGTCCTTCCAGCCGAATCCCAAACACAAAGCAGCTCTTCTTGGTACAAAAGTAAATATCTCCTCTTGAAGCCCTCATGAATTATTCTATTGATTGAGATAACCATTTTCAGTCAAGAAAAGAAGGGAATATAAAAAAAGTGTTTTTAAAAAAAATGGTAGAACCCCACTAGAAATACTTTATTAGTCTTTCTTATATATTTTTTTTTAGGTACACATTATTATGTTACATAAGGGCTCACAAGTTATAAAAAATATATATCGATTGGCCTCCACACTTCTCCTACTTACTTTACTACAAGGCACTACTAGCAGCGAGAGAAAAAAAGAAAACCATATATATATATTTTCCCTTGGATGTCGCTCTTCTTGTGTCGCTGTGTCAGAAAATAAATCTTTGTCTCTTATGCTGCCGTGCTCTTGCTATCCTGATGGTGCCTATCTCTCCGTGTCTGCTGTAGAGAAAAAAAAATTCCACTGTTGTGCTAGCGTAACCAACATCATACCATGAGTGTACCTACTAGAGATACATCGTCAACCCAAAACTAAAAGCGACGACATGGATTTTCTCTCCTCTTTTTTTCCCTTTCTGTCTGACATGTCTCCCCTTTTCTATGTGTGTTTGTGTGTTGCTCTACCTTCCAGTTTAAAAATGAATAACGACCAAGGAATGAATGAATTTATGTTGTCTTTTCTACTGCTACTGTTGTCCTCAAACCTTGTGACCGAAAATGAAAAAAAGGAGAGCACTTGAAATCGGATCAAAAGAAGACAAAAAAAGACATTCCTACATTCATACAAATACAATGATGCAGCAGGTATACATACATACATGTGGCACACATGTACAGAACACAGATACAGAGAAAGAAAAGTAAACATTCCTTTTCAGATGGCTGAATTGATGAAATGAAGACTGTCGTGTGCAGTGCTACTTGCAGGAAAGTAAGTATATGGGCTGTTGTGTGATGATGATAATGTAAGCTTGTGTGCAACTATAGTGCAGAATGTGCACATTATATAGGATGCTCACTCACATAAATACACATAAGATACTCACGTATCCACTTCAAAAATCTCGAAAAAAGAAAGATTTTTTTATATATTGTGGATGGATGGATGTGTTCCGACGGACTGCCTGTCAAAAGAGCTGTGTCTTTCTGCAGTAATTTCACTGGGATTCTTTTAAATGCATCTTTTTATAAAGTATACATATAAAAGTGCATTTTTATAATATAAGGTTGTATGTATGTACATATTATATATTATACGTAAGATTGTACATTCTGCTGCTCTGATTTCTTTTAATCTTATCAAATCAAGCCATCAGCTTGGAACCGCTGACATCATGAAGCGCATCTTCCCTGCTGGGTAGCTGACGTTCTTGGTTCACTGCTTGGTTTCAGATAAGTTGTCATACTTTTTTTTCTTCTCTTTTTTGTAGAAGCATTAGGAGCAACTTCCGGCATGAAGTTTTGAAGAAAAAAAAAAAGGAAAATGATGAAAAGCACATATATAAACCATATAAAAATACATATATTTTTTATATATTATACGTAGTAGTGTATAACCTTGTACGTATTATTATACAATACTTTATAGGTATCCATAATACATCATCCTGACACATAAAAGATGCTTTTCCACGTGTGCGTGTGTATACTATATTATATAAGTGCATTTTTTCTTTACATTGTTTATATCTTTTATAGGTATCACACCTTAAAGACATAATTTGATAACCCAAGTGTCACGACTGTAAATCAAACGGGAAGACAACAAAAGAAACGAGTTCACATGGGACTCTGCTCCACAACTACCACCACTACTACTACCAGAAAAAAGGAAAGGACGACAGAGAAAAAAAACGAATTTCTGTTCAGGAGAGCGAGAGAAAGAGAAAAAAAGGAATATAGAAAGAGGTGAGAAACAGTGAAAGTGAGCACAGGGATACTTATCAATACTATAGCTCTTAGCCAAGTATGTATTGTGTGTGTGGGCTATGTATAATAATATGTTATGTGCTTTATTTTCTTATTCTTTTCTTACTACTACTGCTGATAGATTTTTTTCTTCTTCCTTCTCTCATTCTCTTTTCGAGACTTTCTCAGAGTCACAGTCACACCAGCTTTCTTTCTTTTTTCGTTTTTTTTCTCTGTTTGCCAGGAACAAGGAAAAAGGAGTGAGCATTTCGGATTATTCTTCTTCTTTACCCATTGCGTTTTCCTTCTTCTGCAGTAGTAGTACTAGTGCTAGTTGTACTAGTGCCACAAGAGAAATGTCAGAGATCAATAAAACAAAGAGAAGAGAATATATTGCCCATATCTCTACACAACAAAGTAGCTATACTTTACTGTGAGGTTTTGTTAGAGAGAAGGTCGATCCTTATTTTCTTTATTATACTTTGTTATAGAGATATGGGGATAGTAAGCATGAAGATGTATGTAAGTATATCATAAACCTAATATAAAATGTATATATGTACGTATGAATCAATGTCCGTTTTTCCATATGCATACAAAAAAAATGAAAGAAATAAGAGAAAAGGCAAAATAATCTTAGGTCGTCATAATATTTATTACACGTTCGAAGAGTTTTTTTTTTGCTATAATTTTTTTTCTTTGTGAAAGTAAAAAACAAACATTATTACCACACCACGTGTCAATCACAATTCATCTTTATTACTTCCGCTACTACTCACAATATACCACACTCGAATAAAAATACATGCCGAATTCTTGAAAGAGCAAACATTGATATTTTTTTACACTTCATGAGCACACACATGATTAAGTACCAGATGGCAATTTCCTCATAAATAATTGAACTAACACGAGCTTTCCTTTCAATGTTAAAGCATAATAAAGTTTGACGGTTACAGGAATTATGCACATTTGCAATTTGTAATGATGACTATTGCTCATACTTTGCTTGCCTTGGATTGGGATAAACCGCACTGGCTAAAAAAAATGATGAAATAGGAAATGTACTTATTAAAACAGTAATAATGAAATGCTAATGTCATTGATAATATGGCGGCGGCGGCGACATGAGTTTTTGCTCATGCATTGGCAGTCATTATTACACATCACTTGAATCTGTTACTGTTGTGCAATGAAATAAAAATTCCTTTTCCAGCAACTAAACTCATAACTGCTGCTGCTGGAATGCTCGGCTGGACTAAACTTTTTTTTGTTTCATGAATTCATTGGGACCTGAGCCAATAAACATGGTCATGTTACAAACCATCATCATCATCATCATCGCCAACATTATCCGCCAAATACAAAAAATATATATATGTGTAGCCAAATAGGGATATATGTACAAACAAGAAATAGGTGCATATGTAGAGCCAAGCAGCACTCTCTGAATTTTAAAACGAAAGTACTCTCTCTGCTCTCTTCTTTCTGCTGACCATGAGCAATTTCATAGTACATTTCCCCATTATAGCGTAGAAAATGACATTTTTTCCTGTAATTTGCACTTGTTTGGCAAGGAAGAGTGACCACTCCCACTACCTATTATCATGGTCATTGCTGTGTGTGAAGTTGTAGTAGTAGTATTTGTATGTGCCTGTGTACCATTTCATTTCCCACAGCGGAATCATCCCGCCTTAGTATGCAGTTTTTACTTTTTCTCTTATATATTTTCCAGCGCCCTTTGGGGATATATGTATTTTTTTGCAAAGCAATTTTCAAACAAAAAAGCAATCTAGAGGAAGACATGTAAAAAGCATTCTTTTGATGACTTGAAATTTGAGCAGCAGCATCATCATCATGCATTTCATGATGCCCTTCGTTTCTAGCCATTATTTTCTGTGTGCTTTGATGTAAGCTTTGCAATTCGCATTTTTTTAAGCAATTGGATTCTTTCATTTCGAATCACATACACTCTCTCTCTCTCTCTCTCTTCTTGCATGATGTATACATACATTATATCCACACATACACATATTTATGCTTTGTTCATCCTTTTTTTGTTTGCTTGTCTTTTTTTCTCACACCCACTCTTCAAATGCCCTGTCTCGTTATATACACTTAAATGGCAACTTTTTTTTACCAAAGACCAAATACTCGCTACTAAACTTTCCCGTTTTCCTTTTAAAAATGCACGGCAGGGTAGATAAACCCAATAAAAAAAGTCTCTCGGAGCATTGTTATATTGTATACCTATTTATCAAATGAGAACAAGAACAAGGCTAAAGGGGAGGAATAGGAAAATAAAGAAGAGTATAAAAAAAAATTTAGAAGCAAACCAAATAGTATTTTTTGAAGGACTTTTTTTTTGAAAGGACGAGAGGAGAAAGTCCAGTATATATATTTTTCTTCATCTTTGAGAGAAATTCCAAAGGGAAAATAGGAGGAACATCAGAAATTGCCTATAAGATGCTACACAGTGGATTCTTTCTGCGTAAAAGATTAGATTGGATATATAGCATGTTTTTGGAGCCGTGCCGAAAAACATAACGACTAACAGCTCATATACTAAAATTAGGTAGTGGAGTACACACCACGTACACTTAACTTGAATAAGAAAAATGTACAATTGAGCATAGTGGTAGCAGCAGCAGTAGTAGTAGCAAAAAAAATAACAAAAGAATAATTTTTTGTGTGATCTTGTAAAGAAAGCATCGAGGGAAGCTCACAAGCTAAATTACATCGTTTTTCCCAAGTCACGCGTTGATGTAATTCCCATTCAATGCATCCAGCAACGCTAATGGTCTTTATGCAATGACCAATAGTTTTGAAGTCAGTCAAGAAAAGGAGGAAAAAAAGGACAAAAATCTTAGAAAAACTAACTGTATTTTTTTTGCTATTGTTGTCGATGATGATGATGCTACTGCTGAAGAAGAAATGCTGATGATCATTAACTTGGAATTTTTTCCCTTTTTGCTGTCCGTGTGTGCTCTTGCTGTTTTCTTCTGGGTTCTACACAGTTCGATTTGTGTTACATGACTGCATGTATTATTCTTTGGTGAAGAAAAATGTGTATGGTTTGTCTAGATAAGACCACAAAAAAAGTTCTCTTGTGTGTTTGTGTGTGGGGAACTAAAAGTTTAAGGGAAAGGGAACATCACACCAAAAAAAACCGAAAAATAAAAGAAAACTAAAAGAATCTTTTCCAAATCAGTGAAAAGTAAAGAAAAAGGAATAATATAGAGCTTTGTTGTATAAAGATGATGATGATGATGATCAATACATTTCTACATCCAAAAGTGATCCATAAAAGCCAATTTATATTATTTGATTTTTTTCTCTTCTCCTCCTGATGCTCAATAATAACATAGGTACATGCATTGTAGAGTATATTGTAGAGTTATTATTATTACATATTGCTATTATAAGACATGGCTAACTGCTAGTTTTTATTTAACGCTGATAGAAAAAGTGGAAGGGAGAGAAGAAGAAGATGATGACCATGTGGAAAAAAATGTATACCTAATACCTACTGGTCTTGGATTTTTTGGGTCTGCTGATGATGATGATGAGGATGATGGTGTGCTCTGAAGCATCTGCTTCTGGTTGCTAGTGATAAATTAGCTATTTGTGCCCTTTTCTCTCTCTCTCAGTTTATATATATTTTTGTCTCGCCCGCTGTTGTTCACATATATAGCCATAGTAGTAGTAGTAGTAGTAATACAATATGTTTATGGAATTTAGCTGGACTAATGCTACTTTTACAAAAAATAAAAAATAGAGAGGCTTTTTAGCTTTGGGGTGCAAGCGGAAATGTAATAGCTAGTTTTGAGGGAATGTTTAATACTAACGCCGCCAAAGTTTTTACAAATAAAATATGTTACAATTGCCTTCCACCAGATCTAAGCTCCGCGGTGATAGCTCTGTTTAACTTAGAATTTCTCATGTATAAATATTACGAATAGTATATATAATGTGTGTACCTATATTTTTTATATAAGTTGGTGGTTCCCTTTTACGTGGGCTTAATTTTAAGGTTTCCCTTCCGTCCCTATCCATATTCTTCAAAAATCGCTCATCAGTCTTCCTCCCCTGCTTATATAAGAAACCAAATCCACACTTGTATCAAAACTCACAAATATATATTTTTTGTCTTCCTTCTCTCTAAACTCCTGTTTTTTTTCATTGTTGCTCCTTGATGATGATGCGTCATCCTTGGAAAATCTGATTTTTTTACGGGTCCTTGCAGGTCTCAACAAGAAACAAAGCAAAGGAGAAAAAAAGAAAGAGAATCGATATTTTGTCGATTCTTTCCTCGTTCCCTCCAATAAATTCGTACTACTTAAAAGAGTATTTAAGTATTAAGGATTTACTAGCTTTGCTTCAGAAGCAGGATACACTATGTCTTTGGATTGGACATGGCTGTTATATACTAACGTACCTAGATATACATATATTGTCATGATAATACTACTGCAGTTTTTTTCACCCATTTTCGACGATACTGATGGTCTAGTGGTCTTTCACCTTTTAAGCAATAACTTTTCTCTAAATAGCGCAGTAGAGAAGAAAAAGAGTAATTTTATATGTGCGCAGCAATACTTTTGTTTTTCTGCTTCAACATTCCAAATATATTTTTTAAGGAATGGGAAAAAAGAGGAAAGCAGAAAAGCGCGAAGATGCTGATAATGGGAAATGAAAAAGTTTTTTCTCTTCTTCTCCTTCTCAGTGACTACTTCCTTTTCTCCTACTTTTTTTAGGTAATTAGTATCGCCAACTGTGCAATATCAACATCAACTATACATGCATACACATATACGTATATCCATCTACCTACTTATAAATAGGTAGTATTGAAGTAAAACCGGAGGTAACGAGCCCGTAAAAAAAGGAGTAAAAAAACTTTGTCCCTTTTTGATATTGCTTTACACTTACACACACAGAGAGAGAGAGAAACATATAGCATAACAGATAGTGACTACTACCTTAACAGCTCATAGTAATAATACTACATGCTATTTTTATGGAACGCTGCTTTTTTTCTACTGACTTGTCCATCTGTCCAATCTCCTTTTTTAAGGCAAAATAAAAAGTAAGTCTACTAAAAACCGAGGTTCTTTTTTCTTTTTAAAAAAACGAAAAGAAAAAAGTGAAGAAGATTTATCCGCTGCTATCGTGTCGTGAGCGAGAAAAAAACTTTTTTTTTTCAGAAGAAACTTTTTCTTTGTTAAAGAGTTAACTTATGTAACTGTAAATATGATACTGAAACTCATAATAATAATAATATAAGCTACTACAATTGCTGTACACTACTTTTAACTTTTCAAGTAAGTTTAGGTCACACAGAACTGACGACTGGAGTTGAGACAGAGGGAAAGAGAGAGAGAGAGAGAAAGAGATGCTTTCACCGGAAGTGAGGAGGATTTCTTATTATCAAATCAGCTAATGTGAGTGTATTGTGCGCAGTTGTGAAAGGCATTGTTGGAGTATGGGTGTGTGTGTGTGTATCGCGAATCATTCAAGGGGCGTTTGCCTTTACCCTTTCTGTTAATACCAGTGATCTTAGTGATGATGATGATGACGATGATGAGGATGCTCTGCGTTATAATGTCTGGTAACTCTTGATGCTTTTTTAATTTGCGATGAGAAAGTAGAAAAAAGAGATTAGTGAAGAGAGGATATAGCTGACGGTGAAAGGTAGTGGAAAATAAGGATAAGAAAATAAATGTGATACTGTACTCT
Organism: Zhuqinia jingwanae; assembly: GCA_027744095.1. Lineage (NCBI taxonomy): Eukaryota > Metazoa > Arthropoda > Collembola > Entomobryomorpha > Paronellidae > Zhuqinia > Zhuqinia jingwanae. The sequence goes on along the minus strand of JAHZNC010002611.1, from coordinate 902 downwards.
ACTGGACGGATGTCCTACTAGTCTGATGACTCAAAGAGAAGAAAAATAAATAAATAGTTTTGTATTTTTTGTGACTTGTGCCGCTACAGCCTGAGCGCTACTGGACTTAAAGTATTATAACTTTTCGGCTTATTTTTATTGGAAGAAAAGGGAAAAAAGAAGCCATAAAAATATATTTATATGTAGGCAATAAGAAAGCAATAGATAAGGAATTTTGTAATGTATATACCTATACACGTTGTTGTAGGTGCATATGCATATATCTGGCAAATTAAATTGAGTTGGCAAATTCTTTGTTAGTTGGAATTCTCTCCTACTTTCTTTTTACTGAAAGACTGTCAGTAAAAAAGAGTGTACGCCTATTTATTTGACTTTTTATTATGTGACTTTTTCACTAGTTTCTGGGGTCCTTTTTTAGCAGAGTTAGAGGATGATGATGATAGTGGCACTGGCACAGTGACATTTCCTGTCAAGTTCATACAAGTTCAACATAGCGAAAATCTGGTGGAGAGACCGAGAGACAGCGAGAGAGAGAGAGAGAGAAGAAGAAGGAACTTGTCTTGACAGTGGATAGGTTGTTGTGTGTGAAATGTGAAAGTTTAAAGATGCAAGAATGTAGGTATATATTACAAGGTGTGCTGAATGAATATATATGAATGTATATGATGAAAATGTGTGTACCAAAAGAAAGTTTTGAAGACGAGAGGAAAATCTGAACATAACAATGCGTGTAAATGAAATGGAAACTTTCAACTTTGTGAGGACACTGGAATGGACATGATATCTATGTATGTGTGTAACACAAAAGTTATTTATTTAGTTTTTAACCTGCTTTTTAGGGAACATTTCCTTTTCTAGGGGAAATCCTTTTTTATTTGAAGTTAATGTTGTAAAAAAAAGTT
>JAHZNC010002610.1:0-21897 GCA_027744095.1 Zhuqinia jingwanae | reverse complement strand
TCGAATTATAATATAATTTTTTTATTCCACTTGTTCAAACGAAAATTGTGGGAGCGCTCAGCAGCGCGACTTGAGGGTGAGACACAAGCCAAGAGACTCCTTATGTAAATGTGATGATGATGATGAGATAACTACTAAACTGGCGAAAATGCACTTTGTTGTTGATTATTACATGGAAAGGGTTTTGCCTTTATGCATGTATTATACATGTTGCTGCAAATCAAGAGCAATTCTGCAATTATTGTTAGCAACGCATTGTTAAAAAGATCTTTGACGAGACACACAAAAAATGAGAGGTGTTGGATTTAGGATATAACAAAGATGTCACTGTGCAAAAGAAAAAGACACGTGGAGAAATAAAAATCAATTCTTCAGAGCAAATTATCCACGCCATTGTTGATTTTTTTTTATCCCTAGCACCATTTCCACCTTATCTCTATTTTTTCATGTCATTGTGTGCAGTTATGAAATGTGGTATTAAATTAACCAAGTTAGGGAGCAAATTTGCTTCCTTTCTTCTTCACCTCTGAAAATTCTAGTATTATTTTGTTACAGCCCCTCACTGCGAGTTAATAAAAAAGTTATACCATACGAAAAAATGAGAACCGAAAAGAATAATTTAATATAGACCTGCAGTATAATATATAGGTACATCTTTATGATCGTCTTACAACAATACAAGGTTGTGCATTAGGCAAGTATAAAACTAAAACTCAGCGTTTTATTATACATAGTAGCATCACACAACTTCTTAATAGAGCCAACAGCACCAAGCCCAATGAACCCGTCACAAAATACAAGACCTATAAATTATGTTTTATTCTTTTGAGGTGCCATTTGTATAAATTTGCAAAGTCTCAAAATGACAAAGACATGAACTACGAATGTAATAGTATATTCAGAGTTGACGAAATGAGATGCCCACAAGCAATAAACACGACGGTGACAATGTTATCATCATCATCATCATTGCCATTAGACTCTCGGACTGCGGTTTTACTTTTACTTTATATGCTCTTCAGCGAAAAATTCCTCTGTGAGCCTGGGATAATAACAACAGTGATGATGACGATAGCGAGCTTAGATAAACGCTTTAAAAAAAGTTGAGATTATTTTTTTTGAATGAAGTGCTCATCCTGTGCTCTTCTCTCTCCCTTTTCTACTAGTTGAAATGAAATTAGCACAATGCTTAATCATCAAAAGTAGCAAAGAGGACTTTGTCAACAATGCACTTCATTTTTATGCATGCATATTATTATTATTATGATGCAACATGCAATAGCACAAAAGTGCAACAATAATGCTTACATTTATAACTACAAACTATATATAATATATATGTAATGAATTGGAAGTGATAATAACTTTGTATTATGTCATGTAGAAAATAGGGTTTTTGTGTTGTTTGTTGAATAAAGGAACAGATTTTTTTTGTCGGCAGCAACGCAGCGGCAGTGAAGATGATTTGTAAATTGCAAAAGCATGCTTGCCTCTAAACATATTATATAACACTCGTATATGTACTCTTTCATTCACACGTCCATCATGATGATGATGATGATCATCATCATCAACAACAACATCCTTTTAGACATTTTTTTTACTATTCAAAAACTTATTGCAAACCACCACCGGCACCACCACTATAGCACCCACTTAACTTTACTTTAAATCTACTTTTGAATTACAAGAGAAGAAGAAGAATATATTATTATGATTATTTATGATGCTTAATATTTTTTTTTCTTCAAAAGATGCAATAATATGCAAAGTAATATGACTATGACCCGTAAAAATTTCTTAGTTTCAAGAATGCAACATTAACCAAGATTGCAAATTGCAACAGTTTTTTTTACTGCTGAAAGACATATTATATCTTTGTTGTTGTTATTCATATTACTTCACTCCACTCCACACAATAACAACGAAACGTCCTTCTCTCTCGTGCAAAAAAATAAATAAAGAAGTCGGCCAACAACCATCTATCTGTACAAGGGTTTTAATATTCATGAGAAGATGCATAATAAATTATGTGATATCCCAACCAAACCGGACAGAATTAATAGGTTTGCACTTCATCATCAGCATCTTGAGTTGCACTGCATTAGTATAATAATAATGAAAAACGTAAAGCTGGCAGGACTTCTTATTGATAATAATCAGTGATATCCCCTAAGATAAAGGAGGATCACATCATCATTATCATAATAATAATACATTATGTGCATATTATATACTATTTTCATTTTTTTTTAAACCCATCTTCTTGCCTACGGTGTCCCTTTTCGCACTCCTTAAATAACGTCTTTCAAGAATTCAATTGAGACCAAATTAGCCATTTAAATGATGTTTTCACTTGGAATTTATTGGGGGCTCATGCCATGCCTGTCATCAATGATGTGGTTCTCTTTAAAAAAGGTGTATAATTTTTTTTATCAGCCCAGTGATATCTTTTTTTACCATTTTTATTTAATATAGCGAATGCATCGGATGAACGATGATTGTATTGTAATTCCATTTCCTTATATCGGTGACATATTGACATGATAATTCTAATTATTGTGAATGGATGGTGGGGAGAGTTAAAGAAAGTTAAGTTTAAAAAAAGATGACTTCCAGGTACTAGAACAATATGCAGTAGGGATGCAAGCATTTTCTTCTCACTTCCATTAGTCAAAAATATTTTTTATCGAGCATGGGACCAGGGAAGCGTCTTTGATTAAAATTATACATTTTTCTATTGTGCATATTGCATATCTATCACATTTTATACATACATATGTAGTAATGGTAGGTAAAAAAAGATACAAGAAAAAAAGGAACGGTGGTGTGTGGCTGATAAATCAACAGAATAAAAAATAAAATACCTAAGAATCAAATATTATGTACATGTGATTCATTTCTATTTCATTTTGCATCAGTTTCAGTAAGAACAGCTTCCTAGTTTTGTAACACAATAACAGTAAACAAAAAAAAAGATTCTTTCTTTTTGTGCACGAGAGGCTTAATATAATTCACACTAGTTTTTTTTAAATGATTAGATACACTTATTATTACTATTACTATTATTATCACCATTCTTCACATGTTAAATTCTTAAATATTTTATACTTTGTTCATAGGAATATATATATTTTATTGTTATTGTGTGTGAACCAACGTTGTGCCACTTGAATTTCTCAACGTCTTATTCAGCAACAAGACACCGACTGTGCGGTTGTGTGCTTGCTTGCGCGCGTGCCAATTATTATGTCTCTACTTTAAAAACCGTCAACAATATAAATAATACCTACTCACATACGCATACGTATGAATTCGTTTAGTAGATCATTACAGTGTGTTACCAACCCGTTATGTATCGCATAATTATTCATTACCAACAACATCATAAACATAATTATAAATTATTACTATTTCATTCAATTTCTGGTGATAACGCACTTGGTTTTTATGAATGCGTTTCCGATTAAGTTCTAAATTATGCATCTCATAAGTTGCACAAGCTGACATGGGTAAAATGGCTGGTTAAATGCAATTGCAATTATCATGTGCATTGTGGTTACACATCATCAAAAATTAAGAACATGACAAATCTGTCCTCTGTCATTGGACAAAGACGACATGCATGGCAAGCATACCTATACAACATATACATTTACAAACACAAAAAAAATTGTCACGTTATCACGTGGCGTTATAATGAACTAAATAAACCAACTCCCTTTAATTTTCATTTAATTTACAGATCATAAAATTCCTGTAACCTGCTATTTGGGTCCCGGCCCTTATTTATTTCAAAATGCTGCTGCCAAGAAGAAGCAGCCAATATTTTCTTCCTAGTCTGTTGGGCTTGGTCACAGTGATTTTCCTCTGTGGAGAAATTTTTATTACCTCAACCAATGCTCAAATAACGTACAGCGAAAACCCGCCACGGTACAGCTATGATAAGCTGCCAAGGACCTCATTTACTTGCAAGGGAAAACTTCCTGGAAGATATTATCCTGACCCGGAAACTGACTGCCAAATGTTTCACGTTTGTGTCAAGATGAGCCACAGGGACATTCAGGATTTCAAATTCCTTTGTCCAAATGGAACTGTTTTTGATGCCGTAAGTGAATTTATAATTGTTTTATATCTGCACATTAATTATCGTGTGGTTTTGTTGCATAATAATTATATTAAATAATTTAGAAATCATGCGTTCACGCACTCATACGTCAACTTTTGAATAATAAAATCTAATTAACTTTACCATTCTAAACTATTTAGTAAAAAAAATATTTCGTAATTATAAAAAAAAAATTTTTTGCTGCGGGAACAAACCAAAAATGAAAAGTATACTACAAATAATACCTACTTAGCTCTACGTTTTTTTGTGTCCCCTTTAGTGTCAAAATTAAAATTCAAACTTTTTGCATAACTTGAATTTTTGTCTTGTTGTCGTCGTGTGCTCAAATAATAAACTAAAGAACAAAAGGCTGTTATCAAACCAATTATCAGAAAGTGCACGTGTGTGCTTCAAACAAAAACTACTGCATTTACAAGAACAGTAGCATTTCTGCTCGTAATATATTTAATCACACAACAATCAAGGAAAAATTAGACACATGTATTGTTGTTATATTAGATGTTGTGAATATAATAATGTCTGTATAGTGCATGTCCTTTTGGATTAGTTACCATTTTCTGTCGTTTCTTTCTGAAAACATGTCTAATCACAACACAATTACTACTAATCTCAAACAAAACTTATCAACGACCATGTATATACTTTTTTTAATACTTTTTTTGTACTGATTACTCTGCACATAGTAGCTCGACTAGGTATTCATTTATACATATAATTTGTTTCCATTCATGTAGCATAAGTTTAATCGTATCATAAAGGCTCATTAAGCTCTCCAAAGGGGGTCACCATTTTTTTAAAAAAAAACGTCATCACTGCTGCATCCAAACTATAAAAAATATATTATCATTATATAATAGAAAATATTATACAAACGTGCAAATATACTTGGATTTTGATATCATATCATAAACATTTACGACTCTCCCTCCATCGTTGAACAAGTTCAATTCTACAATATAATAATGCATTCAACCAACATTGCATTACTGTTTTATCGTCTAACATCCACCGTTTTTTTGTTTTAAAGGCTATATACGTTTTGTACGTGGTGGTGGGTATATAATAAACATTTATTGTGGGATGTACACTTTGACAGAAAGTCAAGTAGGGTTTTTTTATCATTCATTACATGTTATATAATCATTTTTAACCTTAAAGTCATGCTTAGGTATTCACTTTAATTCATGCGACACCCTTTTATTTTGTAGGATGGCAAAGCTAAAGATGACAGCAAGTTCAATTTATTGAATAAAAGAAGATGAGTATTTATTTTCATCGTAACGTTTATACACTACACAAATTTGTAATTAGTAGCTTGTGCTTTTGCAGTAAAAAATGCTGGTTGTAGAATAGAGGAAAGTGGAGGAAAAAAATGAAATTTTATATTATCATTATTTTCGTTGTTTAGGAGGGAGAATGCGCATACTTTGATTCTAGCCTTTCACAAATTATATGTAATCATTAATTACTGTAATCAATCATATACACCGTGTGTTATATACCGTTGCATTGTTGTAAAATAATTAAAACATGGAGGTAGAAAAGACGAATTTACGAAAAGCTGCTATGTACTCTGTTGTACTGCAAGATTAAATAGGGGGAAATGCCAGACAAATGAGGATAGGTTGAAATCTATGAACATATTAGATTTTTATCGATTTTAAGGTAAATTTTAAGACTATGTATGATAAAATATACTCTGGCCTGGGATAAGACACAGGTGTCCTTAAAACATTAAAAAAATCACATGCATATTGTGATCTTGAACTTTTGAACCATGACCATTTTGACAATGAGATGATAAAGCACATATCATTTCCTTGAAAATAAAGCAGTAATTGTGCATAAATGTATTTTAAATATTTTAACTATTGTGGTTGCATGTTTTGTAACGCTTAAAAAATAATTTATTTTTTCAGGAGCATCAAGTATGCGTTGATTATTATCAAGTAGTATGCCAAACAGACGGAACAAATCCGCTGGGACAAATTTTCGAAATTTTCAAGTTGTCTTCCGGACAGGGAAATCGAGAGCTGGATTCAGGAAAGTTGTCTTTTGTTAATACCGACTCAGTTGAAAAGAATACTTTGGGGGATGACTTCCAAGTTCAAGAGTACAACACCAACCATCTAGCTAAATCACAAAACGCTCTAAATTTCCGAGCCTCAGATCCAGCACCATCGCCAAAGCCAGTAACAAGGAGCCAAAAGGCAAAAGAAGACATATTTTTTAGCAACAAAGGTTTCATTCCCTCAACATCATTCAATCCGTTCAGTTCTACTACAACCAGACGAACTCCTACAACAGCAAGAGCTACAGCTAGGCCAACAACTACTACAAGCGAGGCTCCAAGCTCTTCTACTCCAAGAAGACCTTCGTTGGAGACTTTTGAAAGCTATGAAACTGAATCTTTTTCAGGCTTCCTTCCAACCCGCAACAGCTTCAATCAGTTTTCCAAACCACAAGATCCATCTCCAGATTTTGATGCTTCTGTAGAAGACTTCACCCCGAAAGATGATAACTTTGAGAATTTTAGGAATAGGAATGCCAAACCTTCCACAACCGCTAGGCCCCTTGTTTTCCAAAACACTTTTAGGACAACCTTGTCACACGTCCCACCTACTTCTCGACCCTCTGCACAAACCTTTCAGCAACAACCAACTAGATTTAATGAAGAGTTCTTTACCCGTATTCCAACCACAACTAGACGACCAGTTTCCAAAGCTGCTCAGTTTTTCCTTTATTCTACAACTGCAGAGGAAACCGATTTTACTCCAGAATACAGACAACCTACTGCCAAACCATACGTGAGTAGTAACAATAATAATAATAATAATCATAGAGCTCAACCCAGTACCACTACAACGACAATCAGGCCAAGCGTGGTGTTCCAAGCTAACTCAGGCACAGTTCGACCAAGAGGTAACCCCATCAATAACTTTCAATATGAGCCAAATACAACTCCAGCTCCACGATCAAGACATGGAGGTAATCCCACCTCTAGCTTTCAGTATGAACCAAGCACAACGCCAGCTCCACGATCAAGACATGGAGGTAACCCCACCTCAAACGTTCAGTACGCACCAAGCACAACGCCAGCTTCCCGACCAAGAGCTGGAGGTAACCCCACCACTAACTTTCAGTACACACCAAGTACCACACGAGCTCCACGACCAACTACTACTACCACCACCACAACTGAAACCCCCTCAACAACAACTGAATATTTTGGAAGGTACAGACAAACGGAGGATGATTTTGAAACCAAGCAAACCACATACAGTGGATTTATTCCAACAACCAAGAACAGTAATTTATTTGGTGTGACAAATAAAGATAAGCCTGAATTTGGAGGCAAGTCATCTACACAGCGCCAGTTCCCTCCAGAACTTTCTACTCAATACGTCGAAGAGGAAAGTTTAAGACCCCGCAACATTCATGGAGGTTCCAACCCTACGAACACTTTGAATATTCAGCCATCTCCTGAGATTAGACCAAGGGACAACTTTGGATTTTCTACGGTACCTCCTCCAACAACGGCAGAGCCTTTCAGTACACCAGCACCAACCACCGTTGCATCTGCAGTGACTCAACAGGAAACTTTCTCAAACCTTGGCCGCTCGCTTACAGGGACAACTGTTTAAAAAGATTACCGCCAAAAACCCTGAAAAGTTTTCAATTTTCTTTGGAAGGAGCACACAATCTCTTGGGGACGACAGATTACCAGCTCCAGGTCCCACCACAGTCTACTATGATAATCAAAGTACAACATCCAGGCCCAGACACAGAGTCAGAAGTACCACGGCAAATCCCCTTGACCAAACGACTACACAAGAGCCAGTGTTTGACAGACGCGGAAGATTATCTCGTTTCAATTCAGTTTCATCTGCAGTCACCCCCGACCACATACCTACATCTACAACAACACAACGACCGCTCAGACGTGGAGTGCGAAGACGCGTGCGACCAGCAAACAGACCCGAGGGTGAAGTCACGCAGTTTGACCCACAATTAAAGTATACCAGAAGGAGATTCGAGTCTGGTCGTATTGACAAAGAAGGTCAAGTAGGAGAGCAACAAAAGAATGATGAAATTTTCAATGCGGAGGCTTCCGTCTTCCGAGGAGATCCTACCATTAACAACTTCTTTCAGGAAAAGGTACAAACTCATGCTTTAAAACAAAAATGTTTTTGAATTGTTTTATGAATGAAGCCATTTGGCAAAGCGGCAATGCGTGATTGAGGCAATAAATAATTTATATTATTTTTTATTGTCAATCTAAAGATGAACAGTGCAAACCCAAAATCGTGATGTATTCAACATAATTCTATTTTTTTTACAGAGAAAAGGAGTGAATTCCGGATCACAAAAAACCAATGACAGAATTGATCAAGCCCATGAAGAACAACCATCTCAACAACGGTCGTCTCAACCTGAGAATCATTTCGTAAAGTTTTATGGCCGCCGTGTTCGTCCCAATGGTGGCGGAGGAGATGCACCACAGAACAATAACAATGAAAGGAATTTCAATAACGGCGAAGGTTAGAGATGAAGAAAAGATAAATTAATGAGAAAATATTTTTTATATATTATTTGCACACATAAAATTAATTCATTCAAATAAGGACTTGTTATTAAAATGCATTTGCATGAAAACGAAGAAAGCTCCTTTTGTTGCATGAAACTCATGATCATCATCGTCGTCATCATCATCATCAACAACACCGCGTCACAACTTTTTTTTTTAAGTTGACGCTTCGTTTATGACGATATGGGAGTCTCTGGGAACTAAAAAAAATTCAAGGCCATATAAGGGGTGTACTATGCATTTCGCAAACTAACCACTGAACTCGTAAATTGTTACGGCGAAACGAAAGGAATAAAAATACAATCTTGTAAGAGTGTGCTGCTCACTGATAATGATTTTTTGATAGGCTAAAAATCTACATTTTTGAGACCATTAAGGTCACGTCTTAATCGAATTTTTTTTGGAGAACATCATATCATTTGAAGCTCAGAGGCAGCCACCAAAATAATAGCAAAAGGGACTTAGCGTTGTCAGCTGTATCAAAAAGTATAATATAAGTAATAATAAACGAAGCGATAGTGATTATGATGATAATGAACGCGATGCATAATAATGGCCTAGATGACGACGATGATGATGAATGACTAAGGTTCTCAGTTTTCACAGTGCATTTATTAGGTGTACCCGTGCCACGTACGCTCATCAGATTAGATATACTCGTGCACTTGATTTTCCGCCTCCTCCAACAAAAAAATTTTTTTGACAAAAATATGAAACATTTAAAACAAAGTTTTAGCAAATTTAAAAAAAAGTAATAAAAGTAAGTACATGTCTATCTAATTTTTGTATCAATACCATCAGTTATTTTGATGTGAGTTTATAGTATTTGAGTTATCTGCCTGGTTTCCTTTTAATGACAAGTTTTAGTATATTTTACATTGAAATTTTGAATACGTATTAAGTTATAATAACAGAGAATCCAGCTTTAAAAAGTTATTGAACCACAAAGGTAACAGTAATTAAGGACAGGACATTTTGCTTCTGGCGCCTCGTCAGGGATTATTTCGCAACTAGTATCTTTTTGATAATCATACGCATGTTTCATTATTTTGAAGTTAACGCAGCGGTGGATGATGATAATGATTAGATGATAGTATTATATTATGATTTTGCAATGTAAATAAGAAAGAAGCAAGCATTTCCATCGAAAATGGGCTTCTAGGAAATGTATTTTTCATTGTATTGTATATCTTCTTTCCTTTTATAGTTCAGAACTTTTTATTATTATGATGATGATGCCGCATGGGATAATTCACGGTTGAGTCCCTTTCTTTAAATACTTACCATACCATTCCATATTAATTCCTTCGAATCGATGACAATCGCGAATGAAATATGAGCAAATTAACCTTGCTCTAAGCAAGCATTACGCTGCAATAAATTGTGGGCCTTGCTTGTTTTGTACTGAATATGAATGCTGAGATGATGAATTAGCGAAAAAAAGTTTAGCCCTTAGTCAAACAGATTTTTTTTAAACATGAAATTGATATCTTAATCAATAAAGTTTGAAAGTGACAGTTAACACAGTATCAATTATTATCAATATTGCCGTAGGTGTTTGTAATTTGAAGTCTTTTAAATATCTTCAACTCACACACATGAACGTGCTTAGTTAAATATTGATAAGGTTTTAAACAAATCATGCATTGGTACCTGGTACCTGTCATTAATTTGTTGACTTTTAGGCTGCTAACCTGAAGAAGGACTTTTGATTGGGGCGACGTGAGAATGGCTGCATGAAATATTGAGTACTTTTGGGCCAAAAGTTTTGGCTTGTGAATACAAACATACACATATGCATTTTCTCTTTTTACCAGGACAAGGAGGCGGGGAGAGAAGACGGCCCTCACTTGGCCCACTTCCTCCAGGTTCATCAGGTCAGATAAGACGTCGTGTCGTAAAGAGGCTCCGTCCCAAAAATGGCACTGACACTGACAACCTCGCAGAAGGTAATCCCAGGAAGCAATTTTTCGTTACCGGATCCACCTTGAGACCAGTTACAAGAATCAACGTTAAGTCAAAACTTGGAGGAAAGATTTCAACTACTTATCGTACAACTGAAATAACGGACGGGTCCCCATCTCCAACAGCTTCCGCCACAACTACAACCGAAGAACCAGAATTAGTCACCGCTTCCGAAGATGTCGTAGAAGACTTGAGACATCGTAATCATCCCAGTACAACTACTTCTCAGGCAGCCCCAACATACCGCCCATTTGCAAAGAAGCCCTTCTCCACGAATAATTTCAACAATAACTCTCATTTAGTAATTAAAGTTATTAGCGAAAAACCAATTTCGCCAACCCCATCTTTTCCATCTGCTCCTCTTTCCATTAAAAAACCAATTTTAAATGGTCCAGGAGGAAAGAAGCAACTAAAACCAGGAGCGAGGAAAAATATCAATAAAAGCACAATCAATGCAGATGATGAGGAGAGTCCAACCAAAAGCCCTGATTATGACTATGCTTACTACAACTCTGACGATGCTACAGACTACGATGCAGAAACTAGTAACATAGATCATAAAAATTATGGTAGAAAGCCGAAAAATGAATAAGTCAAAATAAATGTTTTATTATTAGTATTATTACACTGACAGTGAAAATTTTAATTGTTATATAAAACAAATGAAATGAAATACGTACAACATTTTTACGTAATTATATCACTTATACCATTACATTATATATATAGGTATACATTTTTTTGCAATTTATAAATTACACACACAAGCGTACCACAAGAAGCATTCAAATAATATATAGTTTTAAATATCCTTTAATTTACACTAAATAGCAATAATAAAGGACGAGACGTTACTTTAATTTTTTGTTTTGAAGACAATATTTTTTGTTAAAGGTGTTTTCAGAAAGGCAAAATATCAAAACTCAGAACAATAATTTTTAATTTTGACTGAAACGATACAGAAGCATTTTAAGAAGCTTAGATTATTCAACGTTACAATGCATAACCTTGTAACTTTTATATGTAGCCATGTAGGTATTTAGAACGAGACCAGAACGCGTATTGTAATTTTTGCAACAAAAGTCAGCACTTTTAATTAGGAAAATTTAATTATCACGGTAGCTTTAATTGTGACAGATTACCATTACATCTTATCTTTTCACAAGTACATATATATAGTTTATAACTTTTTTTACCTGTGTATAATTAAGGGCATGTATCAGTAGATGGGTTTATGATATAAACTTACTTGATAACCACCTTCATGAATATTATGTGTGTTTTGTATTTTTTTCAATACTTCTTTCCCTTTTCTTGATGTATGCCAGTGATTTTATTTTGTGTACATGATTTGTACAAATGATAATATTGTCCATTTTCTCTTTTGTAAAAACGTTTTTAAGAAATATATACTTCTCTCTACTACTGTTACGGTGTCTGTATGAATCTGTGTCAAATTGTTAGAAATAAGTAATTTTTTAAAAATGGGTGAACGAATGTTATTGTCCATTTTTTAGATAACAAAATGTGCCAATAAATTTTTTACCAAATGTGTTTGTAAAATATTTTGCGATGTCGGATTGAAAACTTTATTTGAAAACAAACAGAACAAGCAAATTTTTATATAGATCTTCCCAATTTATGGTAAATAATAATTACTTAAATGACAAAACAACAAGTGAGCATGTTAACTTTAGTAACTTCTGCCAAACAAGGTATAATTCTTGGGCTTTTGATTGCATTTTGGATGAATACACTTTGTTGATGCCTGCAAGTCTTTGGGTTGCCGGAAGGGAATGCATAAACTTTTCGCTCCCATCGCAGGTGCACCAGGTTCACTGGGTTCATCTCTGGCACTGTCCTTCTTGATAAGTTCTTCGCACTCAACGCGACCACAGAAAGGAGCCATAATTATATTTTTCTTGTCCAGGTCTGCATTCAAAGTTTGCCATTCTTCAGTAACTGTGATGTGGCTATCCATTTCTTGTTTCACCCTAACATATAGAATCAAAATTTTAACTCATTGTTGCATACATCGTGACAAATTATATATCCAGCAACTTCATAGATTTCCAGACTCACTTTTGGAACATGGCAACATGAATATCATCTAACAAGGTATTTATATCCCTTTCCAAAGTTGCTGTTCCGTAAGTGGCCTTGGCTCCGGTATGTCTTTGAACGGCAACATATTGGTTTTCCTTCAAATCTCTTGGTCCAAGCTCAATTCTTATAGGAACACCCTATCAAACAAATATAACGTTAAAAATTATCACTTTGCTGCTACGCATTTAATTTCATCATCATAGCCAATCATGTTGGGAAATTTACCTTTAGTTCCCAGTGATTGAATTTCCAGCCAGGTGAATAGTTATCTCGATAGTCGGCCTTTACACGGAGTCCAAGTTTCTTTAAGCGTTCTTCATAAGCCTTGCATGCATTTAGTAAAGCTTCCCTGTCGTCGTCTTTCATTGATGCAGTAATTCCGCATGGGACAATTACCACCTGAATAGCAGCTACTTTAGGAGGAAGGACCAATCCTTGATCATCCGCGTGAATCATGACCATAGCACCAATCGTTCTCGTAGAGAGGCCCCACGAGTTTTGATAAGCAAAGGCTTGTTTATCCGCATTGTTGGGGTCATCAAAGCATATCTTGAACATTTTGGAGAAGTTTTGTCCAAGATGATGGGAAGTAGCACCCTAAAAATATAAATGGGTAACAATGAGACATTCTTAACATGTCGTGTAGTGCATTATTTTACAACAAAATCAAATGTGACGTACCTGAAGCCCACGACCAGATGCGGGAACGTATGCTTCAACAGTAGTGGTGTAATCCCCACCGGGGAACTTTTCCTTTTCTGTTTTTCTTCCGGGAATAACAGGAATAGCCAGAAGGTCCGTGTAGATCCTCTCGTACAGGCCTGAATTTAAAAATGAATGAATAATTTCTTATATGTGGCATGTAAATTTTGCGTTTGTTTGGCTTGAAAACTTGATGATCCCAGTATATGAAATAATTTATTATTCATTATTACTAATTATAGCTTACTTAGGATTGCATAAACTTCCTCTTCTGCTTCCTGATACGTAGCAAAGGCCGAATGACCTTCTTGCCACAAAAACTCCCTGGTACGGATAAATGGTTGTGGATGTTTAAATTCCCATCTCTGAAAAAAACGTGATTTAGATATTCAGTTGAGCATGATTACACAAATACAACAATCCAATGCAAAGCATTACTCACCACAACATTATTCCATTGATTGAGCTTAATCGGCAGGTCTCTGTGCGATTGTGTCCATTTTGCAAACGAAGGATACATAACCGTTTCTGAAGTGGGACGGATAGCGATTGGCTCTGCCAACTCTGTATCTCCACTTCTAGTGACCCAAGCGACCTATATAAACAATATTACAATAGAAAAAGTGAATTAACAATGAAAATTCAGTGGTCAATGCAAGCTTTCTAGTGCGACACAACTAGTTAATTACCTCTGGTGCAAAATCAGCAATGTGATCCTTTTCCTTTTGCAAGGCAGCTTGGCTCACAAACATGGGGAAATAACAGTTTTGTACCCCCAACTTTTTGATTTCAGCATCAAACCAATCTTTAATGGCTTCCCATATTGCATATGACCATGGTCTGAAGATGTAGCATCCACTGACATCGTAGTATTCGATCATTTCACTTTTAGTGATAACCTGCGAAAACCATTCTGCCAAGTTCTCATTTTTCTTCGCTTCCATACAAAGCCTAGTTTGCTTTTTGGCGCCAGAATCGGAGGCAGACTCCTTCGGAGCAGCTGGTTTTGTAGCTTCCTTGCTTGGTTTATTGGCCGGTTTGTTTTCCTTTCCTTTCACTTTCCCTGCAGAAGCGTCTCGCTGAGGCTTTGCTGGTGCGGTATTGTTTCCTGTGATTTTCAATACAAAGCGTTAAATTACTGCCTGAAAAGTTGCTATATTGGCAAATGTACAGGGGTGTCGAGAAATATTTATTACAACCTTTTGGGTCCCAATCGCGACCAGCAACTTTTTTAAACTCCGCTTTCAAAGCTAGAAGATTTTTCACTTCAGCGTCAATGACATCTTTTGCTGCCTTTTGACCTTTCAATTCACGAATTTTATTTCCTTGGGCCGTAATCTGAGCGTCCACTGATTCAATAGATCCGTCAGGAGACGACATTGCTGGAGCTTTTGAGGGAGAAGCTGATTCCGATTTTGGAACGTTATTTCCTTAAGGCATGAAAAAATTGATGGAGATATAATAATATTATTACGATAAACATACATACACAAAAATCAATTCGATATTACGAAAACGAACACATGTGTAAAATAATATCTAGTATACCTTTGGGATCCCAATCCTTTCCGGCGACTTTTTTAAACTCAGCCTTCAGGGCAAGTAGTGCTTTTACTTCTGTGTCAACAACGTCTTTTGTGGCTTTCTTACCCTTAAGGTCGCGGATTTTATTGCCCTGTGCGGTAATTTGTGAATCAATTGTTTCTAGCGCTGAACCAGAGGAAATGGTAGTGGTTGCAGGTACTGGTTCAGCTTTTGGAACGTTGTTACCTGTTGAAGGTCCAAAATTGAAGGTATAAAAGCAATTTTCGTGTAATAATGATGTCATTTTTGCCCATAAATATTGTTATTAACCTTTAGGGTCCCAGTCCTTCCCAACTACTTTCTTAAATTCGGCCTTTAGAGCTAACAAATTCTTTACTTCCAAGTCAATAGCTTCTTTAGTTGCTTTCTGACTCTTCAGATCACGAATTTTATTCCCTTGAGACGTAATTTGCGCATCTAACGACGCAGCAGATCCGTTAGGTACTGACACTGTGGTAGGTTTTGCAGGAGCTGCTTCAGATTTTGGAACATTATTTCCTAAAGGCAACAAAAATAGATGTGCCTATAGTTATAAATACGTACATATGTATGTGTACACATAGGTATAACATATTTCAAACTTTGATTATCTCTAATAATGTATTACCTTTAGGATCCCAATCCTTTCCGGCGACTTTTTTAAACTCAGCCTTCAGGGCAAGTAGTGCTTTTACTTCAGAGTCAATAACGTCTTTTGTGGCTTTCTTACCCTTTAGGTCTCGGATTTTATTGCCTTGTGCAGTAATTTGTGAATCAATTGTTTCTAGTGCTGAGCCGGAGGAACTGGTTGTGGTTGCAGGTGCTGGTTCAACTTTTGGAACGTTGTTTCCTAAAAGTTATAAAAATAGATATGTCTAGTTATACATACATACATATGTGGGCATAATAAATTACGAACTTTGATTATCACTAATAATATTATACCTTTGGGATCCCAATCCTTTCCGGCGACTTTTTTAAACTCAACTTTAAGTGCAAGTAGTGCTTTCACTTCTGTGTCAATAACGTCTTTTGTGGCCTTTTTACCCTTGAGGTCTCGGATTTTACTGCCTTGTGCAGTAATTTGTAAATCAATTGTTTCAAGTGCTGAACCGGAGGAACCGGTTGTGGTTGCAGGTACTGGTTCAGCTTTTGGAACGTTGTTTCCTTTAATAACATTTCAACATTTATAAACATTCTGTACGCAATGGTGTTGGTTTTATTTTTGCCCGTAAACTTTTCATGCCAACTAGACTTGTCCCGTAACATCTTATCTTCTTCAATAAACTATTCTTATATTAACCTTTAGGGTCCCAGTCCTTCCCAACTACTTTCTTAAATTCGGCCTTTAGAGCTAACAAATTCTTTACTTCTGTATCAATCACTTGTTTAGTTGCTTTCTGACTCTTCAGATCACGGATTTTATTCCCTTGAGATGTAATTTGTGCATCCAGAGACGACGCAGCAGAAGTGATATCTGTTTAAAGTTAATTAAAAGATGTATTAAGTGTAAACAGCCTACAAGTATTTGAATTGTTGTCTCATAAATGTAATTAAACATAAATTACTGCTATTCGTATCCGTTTGGGAACCGGCTTCGGGTTTGGAAGATTGTGCACTTCCAGTATTTTGATCCTGTCAAACAAATCAACACAAGTCCACTTCAATTACTTTTCTCACAACAAATGTACATATGGTAAAAAACTGACTTCTGAAAGCAGAGTAACATGACATATCAGATGAGATGCACAAGTGAAATGTGTCCACTATAGTTATTTTGAATACCCATGCAACACTCATTTTAGACATTACATATAGCAGGCCCAATTCACAATTCCAAATGAAAGATAATGCTGCATTGCATATATGAATACAGATCGCTGCGGCGGCGACTCTTCTCTTTGGCTTTTGTGCTCAACAACAGGTACAGAGTCAACCAGCGTATTGCGTTGCGGTTTAGCTTCATCAAATCACTCTGCAGACCGCATCACATGAGGACAAGAGTATTCGACAATGTATAATTGAAGGTAATATCATAGCAAAAACAGGTTCACCCTACACGTTCATATACCTATATTCACTTTTCTTACTGATTTTCTAGCCTCCACATGAATCATCCGATAGCATGCACGTAATAGATTTACAATCGTGGACTAGTATTATCATGAATGGAATGCGCTATTGAGATTGTGATATGAAGATGATTACTTAGAGGATTTGAATTGGATCAGCCTACCTAATCAAAGTGAGTGAGAGTATGCTGGTACTCACAGCATAAACATTCCATGCAACGCTTCATTACGTTAACGTCATAAATAATAACAGAGAATTTATAGCTTCACTTTAGTTCAATATTGCATCATCGCAATCACGTTAAAATAGGCGCAAAGGTGATACGACGTACGTACACACACATATATGAAAAAGATTTAGAAATGTAGCTTATTGTGAAAACGTAAATGACACCTTTATAAGTAATAAAATATGTTTACCTGTTTTCCAGGAATACGAACGGTTGGATTTTCCTTAGTTTTTCCATCTGGGACGGCAAACAAGACTAGAGGCCCTTCTCTGCATGAGTGAGCGCTGATAACAATAGCAAAAAATATTATGTACTGTGCACTTGACATTAATGATTAATCATTCCAAGCCAGATGCCTAATATATTCATTTAGATACCTTCGAGGTTTGTATGGAACATCACAAATGAAAAATCCCTTGCGTTGGAGTTGAATAATGTCCCCTTTCTTTAAATTACGTAAATCACTATCCCCAACCATGTCAACTTTAATCTGAAATATAAAAGAATGAAATGTTTATAATAATAATTAAAGAGCTAACAACTTATGTACTTACTTGTACTGTCGATATCACAAAATGGCTTACTTTGGTATTTTGTCCCAAAAACTGCTTAAAGTCTTCATCTGGGTTTAATACTGGTTTAGAAATTATGTGGTCGTAATACACAGCTTCAATTGGTGTTAGAGCTGCCTTTTCCGTGTCTGATAGCCAAGTTATTTTCAAAGATTTCTTAAAGTCTTTATCTTCCAAATTCAGGCAGGCATCGACGGACTCTATTTTGTCCTCCTTCTTATTTATTTTGTTGATTTTCAAATTGCCCCAATTAATAAATGTAACATTTTCTCCTTCCTTGAAAAGTACAGCATCGTCCTCCTCAACAAAGACTCGGGCTGACTTGTACACATTCCGTTTGCCAACTTCCGGATTCTTTGGGTGTGCATCAGCAGTATCAACTGATTCCTTAGCGTCCTTGACATTTACCGGAATTAAGAAATCTTTCAAAAGCCCAGTATGTCGAGGAGCGATAGGATCAATCACTTGCCGATTAAATGCCCATATCTTGTCCCATGACATCATAACCACCGATCTTGAAGATCCTTGTGCAACAATAAATTGCTTTAACCCTTCCACAGTCATTCCTCTTCGTAAAACGCCTCGCACAGTTGGAAATCTTGGGTCATCCCTACGTAATACGCAAAGTGGGCATCATAATATGTTTATCTGTGTGTATAAATGTTGTAGAGTTAGAGCTTACTTACCAGCCGTCAACAGCTCCTTCGTCCACAAACCACGTTAATTTACGCTTGGAGAGAACTGTATTTGTAAGATTAAGACGAGAATACTCATAAATGTACGGTTTTCGAAGTCCTAAGGCATCGATAAACCAGAAAAATTGGTCGTCGCGATCATGATATTCAGTTGTTCTGAGTGCGTGCGTAACACCTTCAATGCTGTCGACGATGGGACAAGCGAAATCGTACGTCGGGTATACCCTGAAAAATAATTTGGAAAATACAACCACATAAATATATGTACATCTACATACATAACTCTTGAATCCAGTCTACATAATTCCAATGCATACTTGTATTTGTTTCCTGTTCTAGGGTGGTGCTCAGGTTTACAACGATAAATTGTTGGATCACGCATGCAACCGTTTGGCGAGTTCATGTCAATTTTTGCTCGAACACAACACTTTTGACCCAAGGCGCTTCCATTTTTCATTTCACTCCACATTTGAAGATTTTTCTCCACAGCTGTAAGAAAATTTGTGACCTTTATAGTATGTATATAAATGAAGAAAAAGCGAGCGAATACATATATATATTAACAAATTACCATTGCTGCGTCACTCCCCCCAGATTTATCATTCTGGTTAGCGTTGTTATTATTGTTGCTTTTGCTTCCTGACGCTGGCTTTTCTGGTTTCTTCTTGCCACCTCCCCCTGCTGCTCCTTCTCCTCCTTGATTCTTACTCTTTCCATTGCTCTTTTTTGGTTGTTCCTGAGTTTCAGAATCACGTTTAACGTGTGAAAAGTTTGCAAACCGTCTATCACCGGCGTCTCCAGAACCCATTTCGATTGGATCAGTTTGTGGATCCTTCATCTTGGTTACATCTGTCCGAGGAATGGTATCCACAATGGCAGCTTCGATGAAGTTGTAGTATCGGCTAATATTCTGACATTTAGCAAATATGTCTCTCCGACCTACAAAAAGAGAAAAAAATTGCACATATCTCAGAAAATGATTATAAAAAATCACTCGTAGCATCGCGACAAAAATTAATTAATTTTGAACATCTTCTAGAATGGTAATACCTGCTAGTTTATCGAAAACCGCTAAATCAGCGACCGTAAGTCGATTTCCAACCAAGTAAGAGGACAGCTGCAACGCTTTCTCCAACTTTTCAAAACACTGAATACTTGGCTTTTGCAAATTACTTTCCGCAAAACCAAGCCAAAAGTCAACTTCAGTCCTTTCAAAAGCATTGTTGGAATAGAGGCTAGGAAACCGTCTAGCAAGAATCCTGTAAATCGTAGATGGTGCCACGGCTAGTCCAGTTTTCCAACAGAGTTTGGTTTCATTAGACCAATTTGCCTTGACTCCACTCTCTTGAGCCAAACAAGCTGCCATACGCATACCTTACAAAAGCAAAAAATTAACTTTCAAGAGGTTAAGCACTGATATTTTCAAAGTATTTTAATGGATATACATCGTTGGTCA
Organism: Zhuqinia jingwanae; assembly: GCA_027744095.1. Classification (NCBI taxonomy): domain Eukaryota; kingdom Metazoa; phylum Arthropoda; class Collembola; order Entomobryomorpha; family Paronellidae; genus Zhuqinia; species Zhuqinia jingwanae. The sequence goes on along the minus strand of JAHZNC010002610.1, from coordinate 1,819 downwards.
TACCCATAGGCGGGTTATTGGAGTCCAAAGATATTTCCAGCTCCATGATCCTTCCCAATTTTATTTAAATTGCAAAAAAAGTCAAAAATATAAAACTCTCTCTTTACTCTCTCCAATTTCAACTGCTCCACTGACTTTAAGACCTGTAAATTAAAAGAATCAAAAAACCAGTTTACGTGTAAATATATGAATCGGGGATCATTTTTAACCAAAACAAACAAGGATCAGATGATGAAAAATTTGAGACAGCTTGCGTCTTGCGTGATCCTAATCCTACTAGCTAGACTACATAGCAGACCAGCAGCTCAACAATTGACAATCAACAACAACAATTCTACAACAATACAATAACGCTACTCACCAAATAATTTAAAACTCACTATTGACTGATTGAAATTATCTTTTAATTAATTTAGCCCGCAGCATTGACAGGCACTGACTCTGCGACTAACTCTTCAACTTACACATAAGTTGTGCGATGCTGGCAATAGTGGCAATACTGGCAATGCTCTATTTCCCCTTTTTCATAGTAGTATCACATCTGCCGACATTCATAATTTGCGGTGATGCAACAGCACCGACAACTGCACCATGTCCACGTGCAATGCTGTTATGTGTCTGTTCCTTTTCTATCAGCTTGTAATGTATAGCTTGATGTCCTCTCGATTTCTTTGTTCCTCAATTCAGCGTCAATGTCAATAATATCAATCTACCAATACTATTGTGGGAACAATAAATTAAAATATTTTTTAATCATTTCTATGAAATAATTATTGCAATAAAATTAATCATGCTGTATCATTCATTGTGGACTGCATATTAAGTGAAGTCATTAAAACATAAAAAAATTTAAGGGGTAATAGTAAATGACGATAAAAAGGAATACGTAATAAAAACATTATTGGAGAATATTTTAAACGGAATGAATGTTTACTTTACCGTACATGTAGGCAATTTGTCATACCATATAGCCAAGACGGAGAAAAGCAACAAGACATGAACACAAGCAGCTAAAAAACTCGACCACTAAATACGAAAATTAGCATAATAATTAAGCATGTAAATTAGCTGATGTGTGTTTCTTGGTGGATGACTAAATTTTAAAAACCACGGATGATGTATGCATAATCACTAATCACTATGAAATTGTTGAAGATGGATTTATTTTCTGCAGTACTATTTAGCATAATATGATCAATTTTTTAATATATTGAAATATTTTATACACAAATTGTCTCAATTGGTAATGGGGGTACTCACTACTCACTTTCTTTACATACCTATATCATTGTGCATACAATGCACATAGTATCAATATCAATAGTACAATTATTCACGTTGGCATCATATTTACTTTGGCCGTTGATACGCTCATTCGGTTCTTGTGTGTTCTATAACTGTTAGGATTCGTACATTTAATAAAAAAGAGTATACACAACATTAAGATCAATTATTTCATTATTAAAAATAAGCCCACAGTTTCTATGTCAAAAAATCTTTTTCTATGTAACTTTTTCGGGGATTTAAACTAATCTTTATGATTTGGCAAACAAAAGATGGATTCAGCAACCAAAGCTGTTTGTGTTAAAAGGAGAAAGACAGTAGTAGGAGGCGAGAATATGGCTGAGTCTAAAGCACCATTCCCTGTAACACAGTTCCCTGGAGAGGTAAGAAATTGCATAGCTGTCTAATTGCATGGTTATCTAGGTTAATGCCAGTCAAAATTTTGGTGAATGCCTACATACACTCTATCATTGATTATTGCTCAGACATTTGGTGTGTTCAAACTCCTGAAAAAGTAGCATCTCTCCAAGAAATA
>JAHZNC010002609.1:0-11157 GCA_027744095.1 Zhuqinia jingwanae | reverse complement strand
TATATATATAGCCTTCATATTGAAGCTAAACGTGAGCCTGCAGTAATCTGTTTTGCATGCATATTTAGTAATATCATCATAATCAAAAAAAATAATCTTGATGAATTCAGCCACTTTTTTCATTCACAATTTTCATCTCAATCTCTTTTGCAATCAGACTGCCAAATCATGGCAAAAACAAAAAAAAAGTAGTTTAGAAAAAAAGAGATGCAAAATGCTTTAAAGAGATACATCTTTCTAAAATGTCATAATATTGTAGCATTCAATTCAACAACAAAGTAAATTATATTGAGGATGTTGATAATGGCGAGCGAAAAAAAACCATTCATTAACATTCTGCTCATCTACCGGCATGATTTCATTTTTTTTAACATCAGATATAATATTCCTGCTTGTCTCATTGTAGATCGGTAATTCAAGTGATTTGCATGCTTTGTCGTTTCCTTCTTGTACGCACGTCATCATAATAATATATACATCTGTATAGCTGGGAGGGATCTTTGCATCCCACATTAACTTGCAAAAAACAACAATACAATGTTAGCACAAAAACAGGATACAAAACAACACTGCTGCTGCTGTGAAGCTGAGGCTATTTTGGCATGGCATGTCGTCACATTTCATTTGGAGATGAATTATGATTTTATGATGCCATAACAGGTATATATGTATACCAGCTGGAGAAATGACTGTCCCTTTTGAATTCTAAATAAATTCATACAAATAAACTCACTCAGGCTATCTCAGAAAGCTGTTGAATGCTAGTAACAAAATGAGATTTTAAGTTGCAATTACGTGTTATCATTAAGATCAATAAATATGAATCTTGTTGCCTTCCATCATCATCATCATCAATACACAAAACTTGTCACTCAGACTATCTCAGCAAAGCTGTTGAATGCTAGTAACAAAATGAGATTTTAAGTTGCAATTACGTGTTATCATTAAGATCAATAAATATGAATCTTGTTGCCTTCCATCATCATCATCATTAATACACAAAACTTTTGTCCATTGGAATTTCCAATTAAAGAGACTCATCTCACATTATTGACCTGAGGAGTAACGTAGTTAATGTCCATCCAGTGAAGCAGTTCACAAATGGATCAACTAACAAGATATTAAATTTCGATGGATCCTCATCATCATTATCCACTGGGACTACTGGAGCCACTACTGGTTATCTGTAATAGTAAATAAATGATGCTTTTCTCCACTCATCAAATTCAATATCCCCAGATAACATTTCAATTTATGGACGTCTCTCATCCAATAACACGACGGTATAAAGAGATCCACTACTGGTTATCTGTAATAGTAAATAAATGATGCTTTTCTCCACTCATCAAATTCAATATCCCCAGATAACATTTCAATTTATGGACGTCTCTCATCCAATAACACGACGGTATGAAGAGATCTGCTGCTGCCTTTAAAAAAACCTTTTTAATATTCAGTCGGACCGACCACTAAAAAAAACTTGCAAGAGGCAAAAGAAGCTTGAGCACAGGAAAATAAATGCTTTTTTCTTCTTCTTTCAGCAGAAAAGAGTGTAATAATTTCTTCCGTCATTTTATGTATACTTACTATAGTTTATTGAGTGGTTTTGAAACGAGCTTTTTATTAAAGCTATATACTCATATTATGTGAGCATATTATTATTCATATGTTATTTAATATGATTTGTACGGTAGGTCGAATATGGCCTTATAGCACCGAACAGAAGGAGTGCACATTTTTTAACATTCTTTTTTTGGTGTGCATGTGTGTCTATATGTTTGTGTAATGCAATACTTGATTTTGATAAACTCCTGGACAGTTAAAAGACAAGAGCGTGTAATGATGTCAAGTCTCAAGCAAATATAATATTTAAAAAATATAATGCAGTGCAGCAGAGGAACAAAATAACCTGGAGTGATTTGATTACAAAACGGCAAGCATGTCATATAATAATCGTCATAAAAATCATTTTTGTTGTGCAATAATAATCCTGTTGCATGGAAAATTGAAGAGATTTTATTTCTTTTTTTTCGTAGAATTAAGAGAGGCAAAATATAACACACATGTTATGATATAAAAAAAACAAGCAGAATTATTGGGAGCTACCACCACCACTGCCGCCGTAGCACCAGCCGCAGATTTATATACAACAACTTTCAAACTTTTCTTGAAGGATGAAGATAATTATTGTTTAAAGTGAATTTTTGCTCAAAACCAAAAGATGATCAACACCCTTCATGCGTACGTACGTACGTACATAAGTATGCACACCATGTGTGTGTGTAATATAATATGATATATTTTGGAGGACGACATGGCTTAAAAGATTTTTTTTAACGTGTTGCCACTGCCTAAAGGAAAAGTATGCTGTGTAATAGGCATAGTATATTGCGAAAAACTCGTATTATTATTATTTTTTCAATAACATTAAAAGTAAATTAGCATGCATCTTGCGAAGACACGAAGAGTGGTGGAAGCTACAAAAAATATATATCATGCTTTTTATTGTAATAAAAACTAACAACAATTAATCTTGCCACCACAAACCATATACACACTAGAATCGCTTCCAGCTATTATGTTTTTTTTCTTTAAGCGTCATCCATGCATTGATATTTAGAAAAATAAATGTATTCATGACGAAAATGAATATAAATCGTCTTTGTCGTCAGCAATATAAATTAAAATAGTTTAAATTGTGATACCAAATGAATGTGAAGGGATTTTGTTACAAATCATATTGGGTCAACAGCATTTTATAACTTACTTGATGGCATGGGCAGTAGTACGGTCTACAGACAAAAGTAATATTTTAGGTCACATTGAAATGACACCGGTCAATTTTTGCATATTTTCCGTGCCTTCTTTTAGATTTCTGCATGTGATGTTGACAGATAACACGAGTAGATAAACTTGTAGGCTGGTTACAGGACTATGTAGAAGTACATAAGCCAATGAAATGATTTCAGGATCAGAGTCAAAATCAAAGACATATTGTAAAACTATGTTGTCGCCACGCCACACAATAAGTAGCTATTGTGTTTATGGAATCACGAGACCAAAAAAATATACTCTCTCCTACTGCCTAACTTGACAAAAGTAATATTTTAGGTCACATTGAAATGACACCGGTCAATTTTTGCATATTTTCCGTGCCTTCTTTTAGATTTCTGCATGTGATGTTGACAGATACCACGAGTAGATAAACTTGTAGGCTGGTTACAGGACTATGTAAAAGTACATAAGCAAATGAAATGATTTCAGGATCAGAGTCAAACTCAAAGACATTGTAAAACTATGTTGTCGCCACGCCACACAATAAGTAGCTATTGTGTTTATGGAATCACGAGACCAAAAAAATATACTCTCTCCTACTGCCTAACTGATGCAATCTCACAAAAAGTTCTACAACTTGTTTTCAGGAAAAAGTTCAATCTTCAAGTACACACACATTTTTTACTTTTACTGATCATGATGTGTATAAACATGTATTATTATATGCTTGAGTCTATTATGTGTGTATGTATATACGTTTGTAAATACAAGCAGTTTAAGTATGATTTGCAGACTATAGCTCCGACGTTGATCTGTTTTTATGGAGGCACATTTTTATTCCAACATTTCCATTAACAAAGGGAGTAGCTGAAATAAACATGCATAATAATATGATATTGGGGAGAACAAGGGCTTCTATTATACTTCTCCTTCGACGGCAAGAATAATGTGAAATTTATTATGCGTTCTGCTTCGACTGACGAGGCATGGCGTGGCAAACCTGGCAGTACAAGAATTTTAAAAAGTGAACCGGTGTATTGTAAATGGCTGTTATAATAATAACAACATGGTATATACATACATACCTAGTTTACCACTTTTGTATGCATGCGTGTTGACTGCTATGAATGCTGCTGCTGCTGCTGCAATGAGATGAGATGAGGACGAAAAAGACATACACACATAATAACAGGAGATTGTTTTTGTGAGATCTTCCATTATGATATACTTTCTATGAACATGTCTCTCTTTCCTTCACTCTGCCACCACCACTTTGCAGGAAATAATACACGACGATAATGCTTTATTGAATGCCGCCCCGAACTTCTGCTGGAATGTCCACTGATTACCAGATGCAGAATTTGGAAGTCTGTTCTCTTGTAGTAGCATATCATTATTTCATTTCCTTGAAGGTAGACAAAAAAGAAGGGAATTTCACTAATACACGTACTACAAGTACATGCATACAAAACGTTAACTTGCTAGTCAGTATTTATTCACTGACAGAGAAAAAAAAGTATAAAAAATAAACGATGTTTGCATTATTGCATACGCACGCACATTGCACACATCCCATTTTGATTACGCCTCTAAAAAAAAGAAAGCCAATAAACAAATCAGCAGCATTTAAAAAAAAATTGAATTTCCATTTATTTATTCAGAAGGCACAATAAAAAAAGGGGTTCCTGGTTTTAGCTTTTTGTTACTTGTTACAATCCATTCAATTCATTTCTTCGAAATTTCAGTTCGATGAGCCTTAAATATACAGTCATACTTGTGAAAAACGTAACGGTTTGTTTGTAAATTACTCTGGTCTGGACTTCCAGCAGGAATCTGGTATCATTTTGACTCACAAAGCGTTTTATTCATAGGAATAAAGAACCCACCTAACATAATACGTAAAAAATCACATATCTAAACAGCGACTATTTATTTACGCTATAGCAACCATGTTCACAGGATTTGAAAAACCAAAATCCTCTGTCTGTGTGAGCCTTTTAGTCAGCCAGGTTAAATGTCAGATCGGATTTTGATTTTTAGCTGTTAAGTCAGCAGATCGTGTTGTGTTTTGTTATTCATCCATGAAAAATTGGATTAGAAGATGTTGAACAAAAGCACGCTTTGTTGGACAGAAATAATAATAATATTTTTTAAACTTGCGCTGCTACTTTTACTCTCTTACCAATAATATGTATGTATGTAGGTATGTATATACGTAAGCATTTATCATGATACCTACACGATTTGTATGTATTGCGTGTAAAGAAAGTAAAAAAAACCTTTGTTTAAATTTGTCCAACCAAGAAGTGGTGTGAGTTGCATGATCCGACGATGATATCATGAGGGTACATCTCCCTAAAAAGAAGCATAGAGCTGAAACCTTATAGTACTTTGTGTGTATCATCATCGTCTTGATATTTTAAAAATCCGAGTCTCGTTCAACGCATACACTTATCACTTGATCTCATCTCATCGACCGTCATCCATCAGCATCATAAATGCGTGTGAAGTGTACTGTAAGTGTCGTTGAGGATCGCATTCTCTATTTCATTTGTAAGCTATAAGCAAAAGGTCTGCAAGCTCTAATAAAATGGGGAAAACTCTTGTATACAGAGATTTTCCAAGATTGAAGATGTGTGGGGATGTAGGGATGTTTTAAAGCATCAGCAGTACAAAAAGCTGTGAAGAATGTGACATGTGGCACGCATTCATGGGGGCTACTGGCGAGGAAAAAATTGATGAACAGGCAAGAACACAAAAACACGCAAAAAAAAGTATATAGTTGGATAATGGAAATAACAAAGAAAAAAAAGGAAAAAAAGCAGGGGAAAATAAATATTAACTTCAGCTCACTACTACTACTACTCACCTTGTTCTAGGTACTTTTTCAGCCTTTCAGTTTGTTCCCGAGAACCGGAGACACGGTAAATTCCTTCAATGTGCAACCCTCTCGCCTCAATCTCTGTCACACATTTTTCTACTACAAATGGGGGTCTGCAGCCTCCAGCTGTCTTTCACGAGAACTGTTAGGTCCCTCCCAAACACCTGAGCAATGCGGCTAAGTTGTGGCTCACAGTTTGTTGTCACACGTTCAGCACAACTTTCGTGGCTAATTAAATTACAATCTGAGACAGAGAAGAAAAAAAATTATGAGCAACACCATTAAAGATCCAAGTTTAATGATAAAAAACAAATATGGATATGGCGCAATATACACAAAACACATAATAATTACAAATTACTACAACCATCTTGCATTATTTTAACAACAACAACAACAAAAAATGAGGAAACAACAAAATGGTCAGAGTTTTAAAGAAAAGAGCATAGCAAATAGCAGCCTACCTTTACACAAAAGACCTTGACTAGACAAACCCCAAAGGTACTTTTCACAGATCTGACATGTAGACAGCTCCTCAAACGTATGGACTTGGAATGAATGTGTTCTCACACAAGGAATCCTTTGCCTCTCCTGGAAATAGTAATAACACAAAAGGTAATCATTGACATTTTATTTTTTTTATCTAAGTATAGACAAACATTCCATGATTGTAATAAAAAGGAAATCGAATGGTTATGGATATGGATATTATAAATGTTATCGTGTTTTCTTTTTTGGGAAATTATTATTTCAAAGTCATGATTTCGTGTAGTATTGAACTCGACTTGTGTTATAAAAAATACAATGGAGATTTCGTGAGCAACATATGGAATATTATTCCTTCTTTCTTCCTTAGTGAACGAGGATAAAAAGGAAACAATAGAAAATTACAGAGAGAGATGAGGAGTACTATTTTTTTTTAGAGAATATTATATCGTGGTTAAAATTAATATTGTTACTGCTTAAAGTCCACGTGAGGCATCTTTTATCATGATTAAACAAGACAGGTCCACTCTCTGTTCAGCTTTTCTCTCTTTGTACACCACGCAAGATCTTATTGCTTTTATTATGGGGAAAAGGGTTGCATGAGTCGTCGTGGTGCGTTTTCTCGTGTAGGGCACGGCTCATAATAATGCAGTCATTATGCTCATGACGCTTATTAAGAATAGAACGAGGAAGAGAGCAAAAAAAACACTTGTACTACTACTCCTATGAGGAGCATTCTTGTGTGTGTCTATGTATGTAAGTAGGTATATATATACCTGTGAATAAAATGTAGCTGTGCACACACTTTTTTTTGATTTGTACAAGAAATATGTGTGTTGTGGTGTGCGTATATGATGAGCCGACAACTAGAAGATTTTTTTTTGAGTATTTATGACCGATCATCATTGCATCATCATCATATATCATCAGGGAATCTCTGATGGTGTCCACACAACAAATCTCTTGGCTCATTCTACACACCAGGCAAATCACGATCACGAGAAATTGTCGGCAAAGATACATAGGTTGGGTTTTGGATGTAGGTACCACATAAACATATACATGTACATATGTATATATTAAGTATGCTGGGGTCTACGCTCATGGTGAAAAAAAAATACACAAAAGATTGATCGTGTGTATTTCCGTAAACCAAGATGTTTAAAAACAACGCCATTTAGTTTGTCAATAGCTCTTAGTTGAACAATTTCGGATGCAGATGAAAATATTGAAAACGGGCCTGAATTTTCAAATCCAATATTTAATTCAGCTTTTACCCAGAGACGTCGCCAAAGATCTAACCTGACCTACAAAGAAATCCATTATGTTATATGAGTAGATCTTTTCATTCAAACAAAGAGAGAAGAAGAGATGCACAATTGGTGATTTGGTGGTGCTGCTGCTACTGGACCAAGATAACATTGAAAACTCACAGCCCCTTTATTATTCCACACTCACACACAAAGAATAGTAAATATTAAATACTACAAATACACAAGTACAAAATGTTGTTTTCATGCTCTATCTACTTGTGTATCACCACCATCATCAGAACATTACACACAAAAAAACATCCTTACTAAATGTGTGTACCCATCCTTTTTTTCTTCTTCCGTCTTGTTACTGTCTTATAATAATGTACATTTTGTCTGTCTCTAAGATAAGCATCTTCTTCATCTTTCTTTTTTTTATAAGATAGCGTGCTCAAATATCCTAACTCTTTTATATTATTATTATTATGCTTCTTTTTGCTCCTATCCTGTCAAATGGATATATACATACATACGCACAAATGAAGGCCACAATTCAGCCTGTGGCGATACTTACTTAAATAATGTGAGCACACTAGCTTACAATTAGACATTTACAGAGAGTTATTATTTCAAAGATACGAAAATTGCTTTTGCTTTAAAATAATATGAAGTATACACATAATGGGTTTCAAGTCAGTTTAATTTCTCTCTTTACCCAGAAGTTTACAAAATACAATTTCCCTGAGAAAGAGAGAGAGACGACCAAGAAGGATCACCATAAACATGAAAAGTTCTTCATTTTATCCTGATTTTCTGTGTTTATGGAGATTGAGCATTGAGCTTGACTTCTTTTTATAGCTTGCTCGCTCTTTTGCTACTACATCTCTCCACTCAATTCTATAATATGACGATGATGATGTACCCACATAGAAAGCAAAACATGATCTTGCTGATTTATAAGCGTTTTGAGGCTGCCTGCATCCCAATTGTAATAAAATTCTGGTAATGATGATAGACCCCCAGAAAAAAAACACTACACAGAGATGAAAATGAACTCAGCTGGATTTTATGGAGTTCTTAATAGCAAAAACGCATTTAGAAGGGAGGGAGAGAGGGAGGACACACATGGTATACACTGTTACCTATATACCATCACCACCAATAATAACTTTACTTCAATATTATTTCAAGAAATAATATATACCACCAACATTCAAGCCTTCTGGTATAACTTCAAACAAAATCTCTCTCTCTTTTTTTCTCGTAGAGGAGTTGAAGCAACAATAAAATTGTATTTTGGTTCTTCTCAGCTACTACTATACTATGACATGAGTTACGCATGATTTTGTATGGACATTGACAAGTTGCATTGCAAAGGCATTTTGTTATGCATGGTTGTTAGCAAATTGAAATAATAAGCACTGTCATCGTTGCAATCAAAATATACAAATAAATAAAACAAACGTGAGCTACTACTGGAACCCACATTTAAAAAAAATATACTTAAAAGTGAAACCAAGAATACCAATCTACATACATATATGCCTATCTACTCAAGACTTGCGGTTTTTTGTTGTTTTTAAAAGGAAACTGAAACTTTATCATTTGTTGTATTAAAAAAATACTTCTACTCTCAAACGCAAACATATCAAACCTAATTATTATTGTTGTTACCCATCTTCAATTTCAATTCTGAAACTTTGGTATCCAACATTCTAGCTTCTTGGAACATGCATACATAATCATGAAATGCATGCAACAATCCATATATTTTCACTTCAGCAAAAATTCAAAGCGGTAGAAAATCGTAAAATAAAAGATTCCAACTGTTCATATCATAACGATGGAGAAGCCCTGCTGCGTTGTGTCATAATAAATAACGAAAAAAAAACTCAAAATACAATAGAATTCCATTGTGATGCGTTAATAGGTATTATGATTACGTGGTACTACTATATAGTTGACATTACATCTTCAACATACGTGATACATATGTACATATACTTATATTACTAGTTTTTTTGTAATATTAGTATAGGATACTTAGACTACATGTTATATAGTATATTATTATTGAAAAACCGTTTTTTTTCTAGAAAAAATTCCTTGTGCAAATTGAATGAAATTAGCCAACATATTTTGTTGTACAAAAAATTTGTAAGCTCATCGCACATTGCATCACACAAGGGTTTATCCTTTGTCCCGCTGAGATTTACATTTTTATAACCCCAGTGAACATACCTAGAAAAGATTACAAAAAAAAAATTCCATTACATATACATTTTTTTTAGCTTACCATAGAACTTCTTGAAAGAGATGCGACCGATGGACTAGGTGAATGTTGCTGATTCTTTGAATAAGTTGATGAATTTGATGACAGCTTGAAATTATTAAGCCTGCTTCCATTTGCAGATGGTGACGAGATGGTGACCAAAGTGGAATGTGAGTTTGGCGAGGACGAACCATTGCTATTAAAAAGATGCTGCTTCATCAGATGTTGATTATGTTGATGATGAAGAACATTATTTTGTTGTTGTTGGTGAGACCCGTTGTTGTGAATGTTTAAAACTTGCTGATTATGCTGATTGTTGAATCTTGTGAGGTCACACATGAGGTCAATGTACGCACCGGCTTTTTGGTCTAAATGCAAGGTGATCAGGCCAGACTGCACAAGGTCCTCAAGTTTCTCGTATCCCTTGTCACGATCGCCAACATAAATTAGGCCGGAAGTGTCATCAAACATGATCATGTAGTGTTTGATGTGTCCATTGAACCTGCAAAAAGGAGAAAATATGTTTATACAAATTGCATTCACAAAAAAAATATTGTCACAAAAGGTTGAGGGCGAGTCATCATTTTGAGAGAGCCGAGTTGGAGGACAAGCCTTTAAAAAAAATTATTCATCAATCTCAATATTTTTTTCCGTGCGTAATATTCTCAATGTGTAAATGAACAATTACTCTAAGGCTAATTCGATTTGCTCTCGTTAAAACATTATAGACTCTTTCGTGTGAAGGAAAATTTAAATCGTGTAAATTGCTTTTTTAAAGCCGCTTGGAATACTAACGTTGTATAATTGTCAATTAAGTACATGCACGATTTAATGCCTGTTTGCCACATCAATAACTTTAATCTTTATCAAGAAACATACACAAGTTAAGTATTATGCCTTTTTCAAACGACCTATCTAAATGGGGCGTTAAATAATTCAGCTAACTGAAGAAGAAGAAGAAGAAGAAAAAAAACGTTAACTGTCAACTCCTCGATCCCACTCTGTTCATGACTTCATCATTTCAGCATCAACACTTTACCAGTAAAAAAAGAGTCATATTTGTAAATGCATTTTACATGATGATGATGAATAGATATATATATTTTTTATGCCACGAGCTACTACTACTCATGGGCTATATGACTACGAACAAGTCTGAAGATTTTTTGAGTATTTTTATATGAGCATAAAGGCGGTGTTCAAATGTTTGCAGCTTTCAATCTAATATGGTTAGCACCTTAACTTTACCACACATACATTTATGTGCATTTACAAATGTTGCTCATGCTATTTGAAAAATATATTATTATTATAAAACATTTCATATTGAACATGAGTTTTTTTTTATCCCTTATACCATACCACCACAGCGTAGGGCTACTTCTCATTATACGTTGTTGGCGATCTTTCTTCTTCTTCTGATTCAATGTCCTGTACACATAACAAGCTTTATACCAAAAAGTTTAAAATAATTGCCTTGAAAAAGAAAC
>JAHZNC010002608.1:0-35808 GCA_027744095.1 Zhuqinia jingwanae | reverse complement strand
GTTTTTACGATAAAACGATAAAAGTAAAGTAATGGAAATTGATTACAGACACAGCACGGAGTAAAAACAATACTTTATTTTTTTTAAACACATTTACATATTCTTTGGAAATATTGAAATCAGGAGCAATGTCCACAATAGATTGAATAAAGGACCCCTTTACAAATGCTGATTTATGTGCTGGAAAAATAAAGCTATGTTAATGCTCATAAACCTTATAGCATTATTTCGGGTTTTAAAGTAGTTTTAAATTTTAAATATGTTAAAAAATTTATTATGACAAACAACGTTTTTTGGGTTGTCACATTGATCAGATCTTCTGATTAGCATTTTTGCATAATGGGAATAAATATACCTAGACATGTGACTAAGGCCTGTTAAATTTGTCAACTTCATGTTATTCCAGTTGTTTTGTTTCTTTAAGGTTCCGTTACTTGTCGGAGATATAAGCTATACAGTGCATAAAAAATATAGTTAGTATAAGTAACAGAAACAAGATCCAAAAGGGAAGTTCAATTGTCCCGTTAAATGATTGTGATCTCTTTTGGCTCTCTCGGTTGAGAATTCAACTTGAAAACCAGGAAAAAGATTCGTGAACTTTTCCTAGCATTTGTTTATGATTTCAGTGAAATTGCTTAGTAAAAACCGTTAATAGATTCATCTCCTGAGCAGACTCTGGTTTATGAGGTCAAGATTAGTGGAGTAGAATAAAACAACGAGCTAAAAAATACGTTAGTACGGTATACTATCATTAACATATGTACATTTTCAAAAATAAAATTATTTAATTTTAACAGTAAATCAAGTCATAAGTCATTACTTTCATGTCTTTATATTTGTATTTCCTGGATGGATTTCTAACATAGGAGCAACATTATTTGCAAGTAAAAATATGCAAAATTAAATTAAATTTTAAATGTAACTGGAGATTTCTAAGAAATAATTAGTTTATTATCCAAGTTTTTGTAATATAAATGTTGCATTTCGTGGTAATGCCAATATTGTCAGTTTGGTATTGAGCAGGGTGCCTTTTAGCATGTTTTTGCTCGAACCGATAAACTTGTGTGATGATGTGGGAACTTATTTTGCAAGAGTACAAATTTCGCAGAAAATAACAAAGGATACCCTTTCACCTCTTCTAAAAATGAATGTGCTACGTTGGGTTTCACCAAAATAGTCTTGTAATGTCATTTAAATGCTTTTGAGTCCGATTAAATTAAGTTTACTTTGATTGTGATGTTGGGGACGCTCCCACCAGAAAAAATATTCACAACATAGCCCAATTTTTCCGTGATTTTAGTGTTGCTCTCCTTCCCGAAATTCAAATTAGGAAAATTTGATTTCACCGACTTGACTTTTTTCCTATAAAACGGATATATGATTTTTGTGGATTTATTTTATATTGAGTATAGTTGAATTACAAATTACAAAATAGCAAACTTGTACTGGTGAACCAGATCATATTTTTGCCTATTTAAAAACAAAAAGTGGTAGATAGATGAAATCATAATGTACATAGTATGTACTACATACCTACGTTCATATATGGTTTGTGTACATCCGAGGCAAAACCTATATAGGTATAAAATAAGCGGATACATAACAATGTGCCATCACTATCCCCCAACAAGGATTTCAAAACATTCCGATTCCAGGAGGGAAGTTTCATTAGCCATGTATCTTTTTCAAGAATCTTCAGAAGATTCGGAATATTTGACAGGTATATAATACGATACTATACATTTACTGTTTGTATTGTATGCTCATCGGTGCTTCGTTTGTGTGACAGCTAGTGACGCTGATCTGGTTTAGTTGTATGTATTTATGTATATCATTACAATACAATATAGTATTGTTCAAATATAAAACAAGTGGAAGACATTGAATGATAATATCGACAATGATCAACATGAAATTATGATACGATATGATATATTACACTTACAATCCATTTCAATTGGTATTATTTCTCAACCCAAGCCTATATTTTTCATATTTTTGTTTATTGTAACTTTCTATTAAAATCTCCCATTCCATAATTCCCGAAATTTACAAAATTATTATATGAAATTTAGAACTATCTTTGTCATTCGACTCTAATATGTATTTTAATACTGATATAGTATTGTGCTTTCAAAATTATTTTATAAGTACCTCTGACACTAAATATGACGTTGATGCTTATTATTTTAACAGAAAATATTTTATTTTAATATTTCATCGGCATATTTCTTACCTGATAAATATATTGTACAAGTGTCAGCTTATTGCTACACTTACGGGTTTACCTAGAGTAAAAACGTAAAGAAAGTGGAATCTTTTGACAAGATTACGAAAATCAAACGGAATTTTTGTGACGGTATGGTAAAAAGGTAAACATTCACAATTTACACCCATATTCATGAAAAATAAACCTTCTAGTAAGATGTAATATACGAGCATCAATAACTCATATCCTATTTCTGAAATATTAATTTTTTGACTGATTTTGAACGTGCAGAAATTAATATCTGAGTTGGTACTTATGTACATTGCAATATCGTTAAATATATAAATAAAGCCACATAGGATCAACAGAGGGGTTTTATAACTAGCGTTCTTTGGTGCTCGTAAAAATGCGTGAAGAACAATAAACCGTTTAAACGGGGTAACGAAGTAGCAAAGCAACTGTTTAACTGTTAAGTCAAGTCTCTAGAATATTTTAGTTTATGGCTCCAAATTGATAATTATTGATTTCAGCTAATTTGCGAATTATGGCGGCAGTTGGCAAAAATAATTATCATATTTGTAACTAGGCCATCGAGTTATCCCTATATACCGAGTTTCATGTGAATTGGCTTAACTATGTAAGAGATATAACGATTTTTGTTGAAAAGTTACACGTTGCGTACCAACGTACGTATGGAACGGGGCATTTTATAAAGTAGATAAAGCAAGCTTTGCTACTTAATAAAGTGTGCTACTACTACTACTATTGACATCCACAGGGTGGATTATCCACACTTGAGATGAAATGTCATGTACGGAAATGAGGAAATAACAACTTGACAAGATGAAACCAAATATGGAATGATACCTTTGCTGATGACGGCAGAAGCTAAATACGCCAGCAGAATTTTACCTGTAATTTTTTTTTGAAAATGCAAGTGAAATATAAAAAATGGCGAAATTTGTACAAGTTACTACTTGTGTAATTGATGGCATTGATCTTCGAAAATGTGAAATATTGAGCAACTTTTCATGTTGTTTTCACCTTTTGCTGCAACATGTACTCATGTACATGATCAATTATGTTATGTATTCACCCATTATTGCAAAGTTTTACGGAGATTGTTCTAGCTTTAAAATATTAATATTAATAATACCGTCAAATTACTTTGGTGCATTTTTTNTAGCTTTAAAATATTAATATTAATAATACCGTCAAATTACTTTGGTGCATTTTTTAAAACATTTATTCCTTCAAAAATTAAAAGTCTTTGCATCAATCATTGTGTACTAATAAAGTTGTTTTCAGCAAACCAACTCTAAGATCTTTAAATCATTGCGCAGTTAAAGTATGTTACTTTCCATTTATTATTTTACTGTGCTGGTGCCTTTTTTTATAATATAAATATACATGCCTACATGCATTGCATATTTCCAGATTTGTTTTTGTTTCCATATTCTACATTACAGATAAACGTAATTTGAAGAAAAATAATTAAATGGAGTATTACCCTTTGCTTGAAATATTAATATAGGTAATACTAATGTGAATTTTTGTCAATAAAGTTAATTTTTCTAAATATGTGTGCATATATAGCTATAGAACCATTTACATTCCATATTTATTGTAGTACTTTTGTTTGAGTTTAAAAAAAAGAAGAGTTAGTTTATATGAATGCCATTTCCACTGTTCAACTTGACATTATTTGTTACAGATTGAAGCTTTAAATATACTCTCACGTCACACAGTGTGACTGGGCCAGAAATAAGTACAGATTCCATATAATAGAGACACAAGTCTGCTCTTATTAACATGGAACACTGAAATACATTGCTAATTTCTAATCTGTTACTTTATTGATGATTGCATATAAATTGTACTGTAAATATAGTATTTGTATTTTTGGCGAGACAAGAGACACGAGTTGCTTTAAATTTATGATATTCTCAATCTCATTCCCTACATTACATTTTTTTTGTGCGTAACATTTGCATAATAGTTTACATGCACGCACACAAGCAGGAAACGCTGTACTCATTTAATGTGAATAATAATTTGAGATTCAGCTCCCATATTTTTTAAAAACAATAATTTAAAATGTGTGGGACATTTTTCACCGTTTTCCTGATATTGTCACACGCTAAGTATAACACTTTAGACGTAAATTGTGAATTTATTGATATTCATAAACAAACTCGATTTACAAACTGTACGTGCAGATTTGAGAGCTATGATTACAAGCCCGCGTAACAATCAAATAGTAAGCATACATTTTAAATAAATATTATTCAGGAAACCGCGAGTGTTGAAGTAGAAGAATAATTTTTATTTGCTCGACGTTTCGACCTTTACAAAAGTCATCTTCAGGAGCACAACGAGTAATGAGAATAAAAATGTTAGTAAAACAATCATTTACGTTTCAAAAATAATTAGAATTAATCTAACATAAGCATACATGTTGAAAAGTCTTCGTTTTTGTCTCTTCTGAATTCATTATTTAGATGAAATACATGTAATGCGTATATGCTAATAGTTAGCGGCTTGCTGAAAGAATCTTTTTCTGGAATCATTTAGACTTGTGTCAAAAACGGAAATGCATTCTATTTTCAACATTACTTCATTCTGGAATAACATCGCCACTTTTGCTGGAAGAAACACAGAAGCCGCAAAAGCTTATGCAAAAGTTTAAAGAATACTTTTAAACTATGAAGCGTTACCTTCTTTGCGAATTTGTAATAGAATTACTTATTCATGAATCATGAATGAGTTATGATATGAGAGAAAATAAAACATTTAGCGTCTAAATTACCAAAATCCCATGCTTATTTAAGTTACTTATTTTATTTCGAGAAGCGCAAAATTGAGCAATTTACACGTGTGTGTGATGATGATTAATGGACGTCACATTTGTCATCAATATGTCAAACGACTTGTTTGCATCATTCGGAATATACACAGGTATCTTCGGTGGACATCATCCTTACATACGTATGCAGTGACCTATGAAAGGTATTGCTATTTAGAGCAAGGGATTGGATGCCATGAAAAAAGCCAAGAAATGAATGACAAAATGACATAAAATGAAATTTTCTAACAAATTCATGAACAGAAATACCGATAATTAATTTCAGAGTAACTGTTTTAAATTTTAATTCGACATTATTCCGCTCAGCTTACACTTTTCTCTAAATTTTGGTATCCATAAACTTCCGTTTTTTACTTTACTAAAAATATGCACTTTTATCAATAAATGTTTTAAACTACAATTATATACAATTGACAAATTGAAATGATAAATTTGACAAAAAATGACAAATATGTCATAAAAGGGACAAAAAATGACATAAAAATGACAAATAATCGCAAAATGTTGCACAATTGGGCAGAAATGACATGATCATATGTCAAATGACACTAAAGCCCAAAAAATTACAAAAATGACATTTTAACATGAAATTATTCTACTAGTTTTTACATTTGTACACATACAAAGTCCTGGGTTACCATCTCCAAGCATGAATGAGATGACTTGTCATGCAAATCCGTGCTCTGGGCTATTATTATTGATAACCTCAAGTACATTTGCGTTGGATAACAGGACCATGACAATGTGCATGTCAAAAAAATTCTCGCTGCTGCAAAAACAATTAGCTAACATGTGCGCAGTACGTATATATTAGCAATATTTTTTTAATCGAAAATACCTGGGAATTCCAAGTAATAATCAAATCCATCTTATCGACTATATCGACTATCTATCTAGGTATTTTTGAACTCCGCACACATTATGGGATTTCCTAATTTTGTTTTGAATGGAATTTAAAGAAAACGATATAAAAAGTTTAATACCGTTAGTGCAAACAGAAGTTAAAATGGCGTCATTTTTTATAAATAAAAAATTAATTATGCAGTTTATCCACTTGAACTATATATCTGTGTAAAACACTTGGTTTTGCTTTACTGATCTTTGTACTTTGCGCGACAGTACAGTTACCTTGATAAATACGTGGAGTAAAATGTAAACAACAACTCGAGTCGATACAAAAACAAAAACTCTGTTTCATTTTTGCGCTTACAAACGCATTTGTTTGGTTGGAATGTGTTTGGGCTTAGCATATTGTGAGGCCAGGCCATGATCTGTAATCTGTATTTGTTCACACATAAAGTATAAAGTACCTACATATAATATTTTGTATCATTTAAAAAAAACTATCCACAATCCAGTAATATCACACTTGCATCCGGCATCCACCAAAATGGATTACAACTTTTATTTTAGTAGTCAAGAAAACTTAGCTCATTGTCAGTTAAAATCAGCAAATATATAACTAGATATATTTGCGAAATTAAAATTGTTAAAATATTATTGCTACAGAAAATTGACCTAATTCATAAAAGTAAAAAATAACTTTAGTTTCGTTCTAAAGTAACAAACACATAATGGAGTTAAAAGTTAGGATAGCGGACAAAAAAGGTACAAAATAGGAATATGTTTTTAAGTTTAAAAAATTCTTTATGTAAATGTGAATATATAAATATTATATTTGACATATACTTTTAGAGAGCTAAAAGCTGAATATACATGTAGGAAGCTCATCAAACTACACGTTTAAAAAAAAGAAATCCATCACGTTTTTTATCTAGTTACAAAAACAAAAACCACAGATATATATGTAGATTGTTGATTTGACTGTTATTAAAAATAAAAATGAAGCATACACACTCAATGTTATTGTTACATGTATAATGTGGATGACTGCACTGAACACTTTATTTTGATTCCATGACACCAGTTATGTAAATGCCGTTTAAACGGTGCATCAAAGTAACCCATTAGTGGAAATATGAAATGCTACTGTTAGATATCAAAGCGAGACAGGGTTGTTCATTTCTTCAACATTTAACTCATGGCCCGGAAAACAAGAGAAGGGTAATGGATGACTACTTCGTGATAAAATTGACAAGTCACTACAAGCGTTGAATACGTTGCAGTTGTATGTTGTATGTACGTATGCACAGAACGAAAAGTCTTATAAAGTAGCAAATGCTATAATAAAAAAAAACACGTGTATTTAAGTTGCATAATAAACGCTTTAAAATGAATATATTAGAGACATTCAAAGTTACGACTTTTCAACCGACTTTATAAAATGTCACCATTGGTGACTCACCAAACGCTAATCTAATCATTTGAAGACTGAAGCTTACTTGACGTGTTTCGTGTAACTCCCGCTGCCAAAATTTCCATTCTCTCCTGAGTCACATTCTCGCATTTTACACATACCAACAAAAATGTAAGAGCCAAAATATAACGGTACATTTTTTTCTGGCCTATTCGCATAAGCATATTCCTGAGTCAAATAAAAATTGGAAATCTTATTGCAAAGTATTTAATATACAATGCCTGAACTAAAGCAGTAAAAGTGCAATGTTGATTTTTGGAAACTCGAAACACTTCACTTTTTTCACACTTCACATTCAACATTCGATACAAATGTTAGGAAGTTACTTGTAAGAAATTTCATAGTGATATCTTGTCAAACGGTTGTCGCATCCTTTGCCTTTCATAATCCATCCCAAATAACTAGTTTGTCGTATTTATACTATATCGTTAACTCGTTTCACCGACTTCATACCTTTACATTGTCTGCTTATCTGCCCTAGGTATATACAAAGTTTGCACCGAAAAAAACCAGAATTTTGCAACCAGGTTGCATTTCTGGACGTAGTCGGTCAACAGGGTACAGATTGCGGAAGTTGGAGTAGGAAATGATAAAATTTATAAAATGGAAAGGGAAATTGTGAATTCAACGGACTTTCGAACGAAACAATTATTGACATTTCCTCTGCTCATTCAGGTGAAAGTTAAGCTTACGTTATACTTAGGTTGTATAGGTTAATTCCATTATAATTATAACTGTAAATTTTATCAAGCAGGAATACATAAAAAAAGAACATAAAAAATACATAAGAGTCAGTAAAGGAACGAAACGAAGGGCAAATTGCAAAATAAAGTAAGCACTAACTAAGATTGCAATCTTCAAAATGTTTTGTTCAAACCAAAACGCAGCCGGAAAAGAAACAATTGATTCTTGCGAAAAAACGTTCGATTTTTTAGATGGTCAAAGTGATAAAATATTAAATGCTAACAAAGGAAAAGGAATAGAAATCGATTATTTCCTTTTATGTGCGAATCTCACAATTATTACAAAACTACTACTGAATTGAATGATGAAGCATTTTAAGCTTATGTGTCTGTGTGCTTTTCTTTCAAAGCTGGAATACATGTGTTTTTCATTCGTTTGAGGGTTACCGAAAAAAATGATAGTTGTCTCCATGTCGGTCTAACTGTCTCCAACAAAGGAGTTGATGAAACAACATTTTAGCAGATAATATCAGGAAAAACATAACGGTTCTTGACGTTTTTGCGTCTTTGCAGTTCAGCTTAAAACTAATGGCAGGGTTTTAATCATTTTCAGGATTACGGACTGAGCCAAAAAAAAGGCAATACGGTAAAGCTGTATCAGGCCAAGTTCAACTTATAAAAGATGCGAGCAGACATGTGCTTATTTTTTTGTGGCAAATTAACTGCGTTGTACTTAATCATCACAACTTTGTAATATCATTTCCTTTCTTGAATACGTAAGGCTCCTGCAGGAGAAAGCACTGAACTTGAGAACTTTTCTTAAGGTCAATGAAACCGAACTACGTCTCTTCCAAATTAGATTATTTTCAGTTTCGTATTCCAGATGCATGTACATTCATTTACTTCCATTGTAATAGCGAAAGTGATTGTTGACGCGCTCACTTCGACTTCGAGCAATGCTGCTGCTGTTGATGATGATGATGATGACGATGTTGAAGTGGCGCATAAGATACTTGCGAAATCTCATTGATAAATAGATGCTTTGATACATACTTATAATAAAATATTGAGATTTCAACTTGTTAAGTTTTGTTGTGAATGCATCATATCTGAAACATGATCATTTTGATCCCTTAACCGATGAAGTAAACTCTAAATCAATGGAATGAATCCAAGTAATTTTTCACCTTGAACTTAACAAAATAAAAGGAATTACATGTATATTTTAAATATCTACATGTATATCTTTATGAAAAGGGGTGAGCTTTATTAGATCAAACGCAATGTAGCGAAATGTATTGTTGAATTTTTTTTGTTGAATTTTTATGATTGTCTATATCTGCATCTGCATTTTCAGTTAATAAATTTTAAGCTTATAAATGTAATTTTACATTAATCAATATTTTACCCCGCATTCTTCAATGTGTCAAATACAAATTGCATATATGTGTATCATACTTAAGCATTTACATCGAATTATTTCTTATTACTTAATTCAGAAAAACAAAATTCAAAAAATCAATAAAAATGCCCCACTTTTTGGTGATAAGAGCTTTAACCATGAATGAAATTTTCCTGGCAGGGCAGAAAGATTAATATCCATTTGTTAGTATTTTACCAATAAAATATTGAAGATTATGTTATTTATTTATAATATACATACTAACAAACATAATTGTAGTATCTAGATTTAGTGATTCGCGAAAGAACATGATTGTGTAATAACAGATAAGATGTGGGTTTCGTTTTTTTAAAAACGACTGAATTATTAAGATATATTTGCAACATCCCCTCGTTCAATATTTATATAAAAACCTACCTTTTCCTTTTCGCATCTTCACACCGCATCAGATCGTATAACAATAAATACTTACACCAGCAACAATTGCACACATGACATGACTACGACACCTCATATAACTCTAACATATCGGCGTTGTTCGAAGAAGAATCAGAATCACCCATGAATTAACGTAATTCAAATCTTGAAAAATGATAAAGTGCTGGAATAAAGGGAAGCCCAACTTTGAACTTGACACTCATTTTATTAATTTCCTGTTCTTTTAAATACTTTTTAAAACTAATTGTAAGGTGCAGACATTACATGCATGGCATACATTAGAGGTTTTTTGCGAAAAATAACGATATTTTTAGAAATTTGTCTGCGAAGGTTGTAGGTAATCAATTACCATTGCCATTTGCATCATTGTCCTAAAAATTGCACATCCTGCATCATCATCATCAGACCAAGATGTCATCTATCAAATTAGTCATCATAAATCATATCCAAAACACCCGAAACAGAGAAAGTATTTTGGTATTTAAAACAGCCAGACAGAACAAGAACCAGACTGGAAATTTTGCAAGTGTAATTTATTGATTTAGTTTAGGAAAATATTTCCACATCAAAAATCATCCAGACATTTTTCGCAGTAACCGGATGAAGCATTATTCACCAACTTGATGCTTGAAAATTACTTGAGCTATTTTACACATTCACTAATTCACAGAAAGTGGGTAATTTATTTACTAGTTTCGGTTCATTGAGTATACAAAAATGTATTATTTTCTTTCGACCATGTGTATCCATTGTAATTATAACAAATTGCATTTCGCAAACGTTATTAATGAAATGATGAAGTGAATTCCTTGGATGCGGCTGGTAATGACAATATTGCGATTTGCGATGTCCAACTTATCAAGCAAGTAATTTTGACTAAAGCTATATACAGAATTTAATACACGTGACGTGTAATAAATTTAGGTTTAAAAACACTTTGCGTCGCTCCTTTCCCGTCGCTACACAAACGCGCAAGTTGGAAAGCATTGAATGCCAAAGGAAGCCGACGAATATTATACAACTAGTTTTTTTCTTTGGATAAGCATCAACATTGAAGCCTACATGTTTGAATGTTCGTTATTCATCTTTTCGAGCATTTTGTTCGATTTAATAGACATTCACTTTCACGCAAATCTTATAACAAGAATAAAGGACCAGCAGCAGTTTGATATAAAAATAATTTACATAAATGATCAGTTACAAAAAATCCGTGAGTTGTCAAATCCGTATTACGTTATTACATATTACCATTGCAAAATACCCTTTCCTTTGTCCGAATTAATTTATGCCGTTGTTTTACCGAAGAAAACATAAAAACTCACATGCATAATATTTAATATGTATACAAGTCAGCAGAATAAAATATAAAACAAGTAGTACTAAAATAATATTTATGTACATGCTTGCATCCAAACTAAATGTAAACTCTGGATTTTCCACTTTTACTACTAGCAAAATATTATACAGAGCAAAAGGCCTACCCACATTTCAAATGCTTGTCTGTCGATAAAATTTAGATTTTTGGTTTTTGAAAAATATCGCGGTCTCGCTAAACTGGCATCTTTTCCACGTGAATTTAAATAATAAAAATAAAAACACTTCAACCCTATCCTTCCCGACTTCCCGAGAATTGTGTTACTATGTTCCAAAATGGCAGTTGGGTATATATATGCATGAAGGTATACGTATACACATTTAAGATGTTTGTCGATAAACAAAATATTGCCAAACCACCTCCCCCAAGGGGATGCGCCAAATGTAATAAGGGAAACTCCTTTTTTGTGGCATTTTACTTAAATAATATTCCACGTTTGATAGCCTAATGTTTTTCGATTTTCAAGTTAAATATTTACTTTTGTCAACTTTTATTGTGAAAGTGAAAGATACCACAAAAGTACGATATTATTATGAACTCCAAACTAATATAATATTATCTTTAGCGGTAATACGATATATTCATGACGGACACAACACAACAAGTAAAAAGTATATACATAGATAGGCGATGTGTTAATGGTAGGTAATGTGAATGTGGTATGTGGAGGTGGAGGTGGGGTCTAAGAAAAGAACTGTGATCTTTACAATCAATAGAAACTGCGTGATTTATATAAAATTATACTACGATTGATGATAATAATACCACACCTAAATAAAGAATCGGGTATGCACAAAACACCTACAAATATTTACATGCTGACAATATTGCCCTCATCTGCATGCATTGTCGTCATTTTATTAAATATGCTACTGATAAGGTGTTGAAAATCGGATTTATTTTATAGTGAAAAAACTATAAAAAATGTGTCACGCTGATAGTATGCATACAACCTTTGTTCAACCATGAGTTTACATTAAACTGATTTTTCAGTGATTTCCCAGTTCCATCATTACACAACCTATGACCCCACACGTTTACTTTACACAGGGAACCTGATTTATAAAAAACCCAAGCTTAGATTTTGCATTGAACAAAATGTTAATGGGCAGCAGTTGCAATGGGAACTGGGAAGTCGTTGCAGCTGTGCTTTAGCTGACGATTCTAATCGATCCAACATCCTGTCTCCATCTCCATAAGTGGTTTTTTCTTAATTTCCATTAAAAATATTTACTTTTTTATTTTATTTATTTATTAGGTGGTACGGCAAAAGCAGGATTCATTCTGAGAAATCATATTCAACAGATTAGACAGATATATAAAAGAGCTTTGCTTTTCCCAGGATGGTCGAATTTTGCGCAATAAATAATCGGCCATTCTTAAAATTTATTCTGTAAGCTAATTTATTCACAGCTAATCTAACTCCAAAATAATAGTCTCTTTGCGTAAAACCGATACAGAGTGTAAAGTATATGTATTTTATGGAACTGGAAAGAAAAGGAAGATGAGACGATAACCACTGACTTGATTATAATTTTATTTCAATTGAAATTTAGCCCTAAAAACCTATATTTATTCCATAAGGTAATAAAAATAATAAAATCATCATTCATAGGTATATGATTACCGAGAAAGGTCCAATGAAGGACACAAGACCTCCCACAAGCATACATAACATTTTATAACGAGATACACACTCCACTTTTCTAATATGTACAACTCAAATTATTCCGCAACTTTTGTTGCAATATTTTTTAAATCAAATTCATGATCGCGTCACCATATGGGGGCTCCCCTGGGACTATTTTTTATAAAATTTTGTTAGTTTCCAAGAATTTGTTGCAATTTACCTTTCATTCTGCCGTTAATGGAAATACTGATTTTTAGAAAGCAGCACACTTCATGTTTCACTTCCACTGTAAATTTGGCCATATTCTGGAAGCGGATGTATATATATGGACGCACGGGCGCATGTTGTAACTTTTTTGTAAAGTAAGTGTCTGGAAAATGATCTTGAATGTGACAGGCGCAACAAGTAGTCATTATGTATGCATTCTTTTTATTTTAAAAAGTTGAAACAGAACTAGGTACGCATTCCGCATAATTTATACTTTTAAGCTATAAATATTTTATTCATCCTGCTACTTACCTTGATTTACGGCAAAGAAATTCGTTGAAATATACATGACGTATGCATGTTCTGTTACTATAGAAAAGAGATTTCAGGTTGGTTATTTCGAAGACAATTTGAGGGACCAACTTGTTTACTATCGCATCTGGTAGGTAGCGCGTCTGCATACCTATACATACGTATGTATGTATGTCTACCACGGCCAAGGTTTTTCACATGCATAATGTTGACACACACGTCACTGGTGAAAATGTAAAACTTGGAGAATTGAATAATATTCTGTGTGTGGTAACCAGTCTTGTGGTAGCGCACTTGCATAAAAATAAAAACGCCCTTATTGCAACAATATATACAATATGAAACAAAAGAAGGCAAATGTGAGAAAAGTTGATAAAAAGTATTCTCAATTTAAAATACAGACTTTTTCAGAGTCTTTAAATTTTTCTAAATTTTTTATTTATAATTATGCGGGCGATTATAAATGACTTGCATGATAACATTTTTTTTCTTCAGCTTATTGCTCTACCATAACACATTTTGGTAAACAATTAAGTACTTACTCTTAAATGATGCATTCTTGTTAACAGTAAAATTATAGCTTAACAAAACATTTAACATAATATATTGTAATACGCTTGAAAACAATTTGATAGTGACAAAATGATAACTTGTATCATTCTAAATTAAAATATATAGATGTTTTTCTTACAATTAGCCAAATGCATAACACAAATCAAGTCAGACTAATAAATAATTAACACGGAATAATAATAATAATTTTCTTATGTCGATTCTAAAAGAAATAATATATGATTGCATAGGTATTTTTAATAATAATTATTCTAATTTTGTTTTTAACAACACAATTTTTTTACATAACAATATACAAATGTATAACAAGTTTAATATACATTTCTTGAATATCTATATAATATTTATATATATATGGAACATTTTTTATGGGTGCAGTCAAAATAAAAATGAAAAAAAAATCAGGGAAATTATAATTTTTTGATCAATGCAACAACAAAAAAAACATCAATTCGGTACGACAAAACATATCGCGAAAAATATACCTTAAAATGAAGAATGAGTAGTAGTAATTGTGGTAGTGAATTTTTTTTTTTGATTTTTTCGTTAACTCATGTACTTAAGAAGTAGCAGGAAAATAAGCGAAATGAAGACTTCCAGTTTTGGTTGTTGAGTGGACTTTTAACTATCCTTCATACTTGTATTCCAAACAATGAATCCTTTACACTTTATTATAACAACAAAAAATCGAATGAATGATGGTAACCTTCAATGATATTGTGTTCAAGTTTTTTGTATACTGTGTGTACTACATTACTAGTTAACCATTTAATTTCCAAAAAAAAAAATCCAAATTAATATAAAAAATTAATTTTTAAGTTAAAACATAAATCATTAGAAACAATGCACAATTATTATAATTTATAAACGCACCAACTGTAACACATAACAAACCAACCAAAAAAACTACATTTCAAAATAGCCAGAGCCCGCCTCAAAAATATATAACATTATTTTTTATCTATTTGTAGAAGTAGTAAGCTAAATAGTATTATACTTTTATTTACTTTGCTATATTTTGAGTTTTAAATAGTTATCAATAATATAATATGTATATATTGTGGAGAGACATTACTAAGGCAGACAATGACTGAACTGGACAGTTAATATTTTGAATGAGTGATTATGATTATATTTTGATGTATAATGTATGTAGTAACGAAAATGTAGTTCAAAAATTTCTTTTTTTTTCTGTAAAAGTAGATGATATAAGAATAACAATCAGAACAAGAGTAGTAGTAACAACAATTTTGGTTTGGTTTTTAAAAATTACATACTATTTATTATAACAGGAGTATGTAGCGCTGGTAGTATGTAGGCAGCAGTAACTTCATATAGCTTTGTATTCAAACTTTATTTTTTAGCGGCCGACACGCGCGACAGGAGGCAATTGACTGACTCGCGGAAGGAATGTATGGAAGACAAGAGTTCACTGTATTTTTGTATATTTGCTATCTTTGTCATTCTTGATTTTTTCGTTCTACTTTTCAACAGGACAATTACTATGGTCAACGTCAACAACGTTATTAGTGGTGGTAGTAGTAATAGTTGAAGAAGTTGCTTTCACAGGGTCACTGATTACGATTGTTGGAGTAGCAGAGCTTGCTTGGTTATTACTTATTTCTTGCTGGGAGTGTGGCCGACTTTTGCTTTTCCCTGTGAGATGAGAATCGAAGTCAAGTCATATTATATAAATCATAAATCACAACAAAACAAAACAAAAAAACATGACATCTTATATTTCGGAAGCCTCATCCTCAAACAAGACACCAGCCTAGAAGGTGTAGTGTGCAGCCTGCTTATAGATTTTGTATGTAATTGTTAGGAAAATGGTATCTGAGTTGAATTAAGCGCATGCATAAAAACATAAAAGCAGGTTAAGTTTGTAAGCGTCTATATAACGTGTTGCTACATATTTTATTTACTTCTCTCGGACATTCTGCATCACATTTATTTTACAGTCATTCATAAATCAGAATATTTTAACAAATAAGAAAGAGTTCATTTTACGAACAAATGACATATACACATAAAGTTTTCCGCAAACATTACTAACTAAGCAGAACACCATCACAGTCTAATTAAACGTCGAACTAATCGTTTGTTCACGATCATTATCAAGTCACCCCGAAAAATTCCATTTATTCCTTTGCATTGCTAGTTTTACAGCTTTGTCTTTATCTTTACACAGCGAAGCGGACACAATAAAAGTTATATAATGGGGAAAGTTGCAAAAAACAAATACGGGGCTCGACGGATCTCATTACAAAATTAATTTACTTAAATATTCATTGCTTACAAAACACTTGCGCATGCAATTAGTAAACAAAACAAGGAATGTATTTCTTCACGATATCTAGCTAACAAGCATATTATATTACTGTTATGTTCAGGGACGTCGGTGTATCAAAAAATATTTATCTTAATTACATATTATAATAATAGTTTTCAAGTTTTAAAGCAAATGTTAATCATCAAAAGTTATACACAAATATGTTAAATAATTATATCACTACAACCATACAAATTATTATGTTATTTTTTTAATAGTAAAAAATAGCAACAGGTTTTTAGCAAAAAAAAACATTAGCAGAGCACAAAATGTTATTTTAGCCAGGCTAGCAAAAATGCGTAGTTTTACGTGTTAAGGTAGATATAATATCTAGGTGTTTTTATTCTGACGTAAGTATATGTATGTATTATGTTGCTGAATTAAGTAGTATAAATTAGGTTTTAAGTAGTCATCAATCAGGTAGAATTTGGCACATAAAAGACGGACCTGGATTGTGATACAGCTTTATAACCACCCTTTTGTATCTTTTTGCTTAGTCTGGAAACCCACTGTTTCTGTTCGTCCTCATTTGGTGCGAGTAAGAGTAGCTCCTTGGCAGTGTTAGGGTCGTATTGGACTTTACAAGGGGCCATCACTTCTTCACCGTAATGCTCTTTATGGATCTTTACACGACAGCCTATTAACAATTCAGACAAATCAGCCGTCATTACTTTTAACTCTTTAAACAAACGATGATGACATAGAAAGAGGAAACACTTGTTGAGAAAACAAGACTATTTAATAAAAGAAAAGAAAATTTGACAGTTCAAAGACGTTCAAACGCGGAAGTTCTGGCCTTGCCCTTGTACTTTTAAAATGTTACGAAATTTTAGTGAAATATTCCCCGTGCGTACTGGTCCAGTTAAAAATAGTAAAAATCATTTTGTAGTAAATAAAGTAGTTTGCACATTAATAGCCATTACTTTTCCCTCCGCACTCAATTCTGATAGCATTCTGCAGATTTATTTCATGTTTAAATGAAGGGCTTTCTCCGCCAGTTATAGTTTAATCAAGCTGGAAAGTAAATACAAAAGTAAAGATTCTTTTTCTCTCTTACGTCTGCACTCCAAGGCAGGTGGAGGTCGAAACATGTGCCACAATGGCTTGGGACATACTTCACACGTCGTCGGCATGTGAAATGAAATAGCAACAAGCTCGTGCCCTTTATGCAACAGAGTTCCAGGCTTTTCTTTATCTTCGGGCGTCGTCTCCTCAGGCTTTCTTGCTTCACCTTCTCCAGCATACAAGAGCTAGTTACGTACAACAAACACAACCAAAATTATAATAACAAGTTGACATTGACATGGTTCACTACAAAGCAAAATCCAAATCTATGATTCTGAATCTGGAAACGCAATTCTACTTTCTGGAATAACAAATAGGCATCATCGTATCTCAAATCAGTAAAAATGTGGGTATTTCTCGTCATCTTTTTCAAGAGTAGCAAATACCAAGTCATCATATAGTTTTGATGATGCAGAGCAAGAAAAAAAGCTACACGTGTGTGAATTACTTATTAAATTAAGCACCTGAAAGATTTTTGGAATTTCTTTGGCATCCGCTCTGATGACATCCCCTTGTGTGACTGAACGTACATGGAAGACTTTGCTGTAAAAGAAGATTGAGGATAGAGGAGGTTAAAATCAGGTTTTTTTGTGAGATATTTTTACATTAATTTAATGCAAATTGTATTCTTTTATAATAGCTTACTTAAGATCAAGGCACAAAAAAATAAAAGATTTAATGATTTTTGGTCGCAACTACTTCACGGATATATGCAAAGATTGGCATTGAACAGTTGTTTGTTTCTATAGTCAGGTAGACATTGGTGGTGTCTAATTTTTCGTCATCTTTACTAAAGAGTAGCAAATATCTATCATCATTTCATCAAACAACTTTCCCATAAATTATATGAGCCAAATGAAAGCAATAACTTACCCTCTTGAAGGGATTTTATTTTGTTATTAACATCATCTCGGTCCTTTTTCAGTTGATCTACTGATTTCTTGTACTCTGTCTCCTTGTCGCGAAGCTATGATACAACAAAAAACGTGCATTCAATGTAATTAATACATTACAAATGAGAAACTTACTACTATAGTACATTTTCATAATTATGGCCCTCATAAACTTTAATTTTATTGTTTTATTCCTTACCGATGCGATAAGTATATCCTTATTTGATAATTCAGTCTTATGGCGTGCGATCAAGTCCTTAATCTCTAACTCCTTCATCGTCTTCTCCTTTTCCAGCTCAGCGATAGTCTCGTGGGCGATGCTTTTGGCTAAGGATTCTGAATCTGTTCTTGCTATGGCCATTTGAAGTTGATGAGTGAGCTCGTTACGCTCCTCTTCCAATTCCTGATTTTGCCGTCGTTTTTCTTCAAAGTCTTCCCTTAAGTCGGTCAGTTGGGCTTTGTACAACGTCTACAAATAGGATAAACAACATGATAAAATTACTACTATAGCCAATTATATTTATAGATGAAATAAGCATTATTGTGTGCGTAAGTTGTAATTTTGTCAGAGATCTTGGTGGTCAAGGGCGTTATCATTTCTGTCAACTAGCAAATACCGAGCATCATTCGTATTGATCTTGAGTTTTTGCTTATTCAATTTTTTTGGCATATAATTCCTACCGAAAAATGCATTTCCGTATCCAATTGTTCCTGAAGTTCTTTCATTTGCAAATCATCAACAGCCTTGACAGCCTTGATTCTTTGTAGGTCGTCTTCCAAACTCTTCTTCGCTTCCTTCGATTCAACAATTTCCTTCTGTGCTTGCTTCTCTTTCGTTTTCAAAAGTGAGATCTCGGATGATTGTGAACTGATTTCGGACAGCAGCTGAGACCGTCTTTGCGTTTCCTGGTCTAGCTGATTTAGTAAACTCTTTGTCTTCTCAACTTCCTGACGCAACTGGCCCTCCAACTTTTGCAGCTCAGCACGAACTTGACGATAGTCGACGGACAGCATTGAGAGTTGCCGTTCCACTTCCTGCCCAGTATTTTCAGCATGGAGTCGTTTCGATTTTTCTTCGTTCAACTTGGCTTGTAGGGCTGTGAATGTGTACAATTTTGTTTTAGATTGAAATGTTAACACGCTTATAAATAGAAAATTTACGTAATGTAACTTTGTATGAGTCTGCATACTTTTAACTTGATCCTCCTTGTCAATTGACGGACTTTTTCGTTCCATCTCATTATGCATTGCTTTGACTTCTTGCTCATATTTGGCACTTAACGCTTTAAGTTGTAGTTCAAGAGATGCTGCGGTTTTTTCTGATTGAACGAGTCTGTCCAAAACACTTTTATTTTCCTCTAAAGCCCTTGCCTCCCGCTCCCTACTTTTTTCCAGTTCCGTATGAAGACATTGTAATTTAGTTTCCACTTCTGATTTCATTGCTGTTGCTTGATGTCTGTCATTTTCTTCCTTTTCAAGGGATATTCTTATCTGAGCAACTTCCAACTCCAGAGAACCCTTTATACTCTCCAAATTGGTGACCTTTTCACTTAATGATTGTTCTTTTGCAGAGAGAAGCACCGTTAGCTCACTGACTTGCTTACGTAACCTGGATGACTGGTCGGTTTCTACTTTAAGTTTATCGTTAAGCTCTGCCAGCTACATAATACAAATATATTTGTTTGGTTAAATATCGACACAAATGGGATCAAACCAAAATAAAAAAACGTATAAATAAAATATATTCCTACCTGTTTTTCTAAATGAGAAATTCTGTCATTTGTTTGCTGATTGTTTGACATTTCCCTTGTTCGTTTACTCTGTTCTTCCTCTAATTTTCTTTTAAGATCTAACATTGTATTTTCTAAATTTCTTCTTGATTCAATCTCCACTTCACTTTTTCTTTGCGCTTCCCTCAGTTCATGCCTTAATAGCGCCATACTTCTTTCCAAACTTCTAGCCTCTTCGCGTAATGACTCTTCTCTTTCTGTAGCCGCATCTAGCTGGGTTAGTAGCACCCTCCGACCCTCTTCAAGTTCTTCAATGTTAATTCCAATAGCATTATTTACTTTGGTTTCGCCATCCTGAAACAATGATAATTTCTTATGTATTTAAACATACATAATGGTATACATTATCACTGCGAATAAATAGATTTACATAATTTACCGTCAACGGCGACAACCCGTCCACCACATGGTTAGATGCAGAAGAGGAGGACGACGAGCCTTTCACAGCAAGAAGCTGGTAGTCCCTGGAATAGGTGAATCCTACAAAGGGAAGATGGTTTCCTGCAAATGTTTTTGGAGTGGGGAAATCTTCTTCCGGGCTATCATCTTTTTCTACATCGTCAAAATTGCTTGTGTCATCGTCACCACATAACTCAGGAACAACTGGAGGAACATGTTGTCGTATATTATCAAAATTCCATTGGTCATTATTAAAGAAGCGATGACTTTTGATTTCATCCACCCCTTTGCGTCCTAAACGACTATTTCTATCAGTAAGGAAGCCACATATAAGATTTTTTCCATCAGCACTAATGCTGATGTCGTCAGGAAATTTTAATGAGTTTTTATGGTCCATGATTTTCCCATAAGTTCCAACTAAACTGTCGGCGTAAAAGGGGGTGTCGCCAACCAACATTTCGTATAGAAAGACTCCCACGGACCACCAATCACATTCTCTGAAAATTCAATAAAACTCAATTAAAAATTAACCGTGAATAATTAACCGTCACACCATAATAAAATCATATCACAACCCACTTACCGTCCATACTCTCCTTCACCTCCTTGCGACTTTAATACCTCAGGCGAAATGTAGTCGGGTGTTCCAACTGCAGTGTCCGAATGCACAAGACCATGCTGCAATATAAGAGAAGGATTAATATATTTCAACATAAATTTTTTTTGTCAGAAATACCAGGAAAAACTTGATTGTTTGTACGTACTTCATCCATTCGCATACAGGTCCCGAAATCGGCTAATTTAAGGTGACCATGCTTGTCGAGAAGCATGTTATCAGGTTTAACATCACGATGAACAAATCCCATAGAATGAATTGCATCTAACGCTAATACTACCTCTGCACAATAAAACTTGGCCCATTTCTCAGGAACATCGTAATTTGACATAAGATTCACCAGGTCACCACCTGTTGGTTTTAGTTATAAATGGAAATTGTTAATATCATTTATTGTATTTGCATCCCGCAATCATAATAAATATTACTTACAATTTAAGTAACTACAATACTTTACCTGGCATATAATCCATAACCATATATAAATATTTAGTATCTTGAAAGGCGAAATGGAGCTGGACAATCCATTCAGAGTTGGCATGAGCCATGATGTCCCTTTCCTCCCAGAAAAACGCAGAGTCTGACCTTTTGATCATTTCAAATTTACTCAACAGTTTCATGGCGTATACTTTTTGAGTAGATTTATGTCGCACCTGCAATCGTCAAATAAGTCATTAAATATTAAAATTAATGTGACACGATGACACGATACTATATAGTGTCACCAAAAATGATGTACTTAATTACACATACCAATTGAACTTCTCCATATGCACCTCGTCCTATTACTTTGATAAGATTGAAATCTTCAGGTTTCATACGAAGTTTACCGATGCCAGCAGTGACTTTATCATCTAAGTTTGAACACAAAAATTAATTAAGGTATCAACTGGATAGTCAACAAATACAACAAGCAACGTAATTAGGAATTTACACATACATCTGTTTAGGAAGGATTCGATGTTTTTGCTACGCTTTAAAGGGGGATGATCGCAGTCTGCTACTAAGGCATGAACGGTGTCCAATAGGCAGTCAACATTAAGAACACTTCGTGGGTGGGTGATGGTCTCCTCCAACTGACACAGGCGGTCACGCCGGTCAGCATCCTCCACCAAGGCCAACATTGTGCAAGTGGTGTGGGTCAACTTCCCTTCAGAAGTGACGCGTTCCTTGCCTCTCCGACCTCACCTATCTTGACGTCCTCAAGTGGAAACTACTGATGAAAATTCACTGCTACCACCCAAGTAGCATTGTCCAGTTAAAATATTGTTATAAAATGAAACGACTGCTAATAAATGAAAAGACTCCTAATATGACTGCAGTCGACAGAATTTTACTTGCTAAATCTTTTTGTTATTTTGTATCTCGTTGTCCTTCCAGAGAAAATGTGGGGGAAAATTTACTTCAACCTAGAAAGTGTAAAAAATAAACAACTAATTAAATAATATTGGTACTTTTCACAATTAAAGTACTCAAACAGACGGAGAATGTATGAACCTTTTTAGATTCACCAGTTTATATATTAGAAATTAAATCCTGTCTTCCTACACACCGGATATGACAACAGAAGCCATAGCAGAGAGTTAGAGTTAATTCATCGTTTTTTGTGGTTTATTTGTGGTTGTGAATTTGTGAATAAAGTGTCAGAGGAAAATTGGTCGATGACTAAACCATTGAAATAATATATGTGTTTCTCATTAACATATTTTGTAAACAGTCTGACACAACTGGAACATATATTGAAAATAAACATATTTAAGTGCAAAATGCAGCTAAAGAAAAATGTATTACGCACCCCAATGAATATGAAACAGGTGGCTTGGCTGGTACTGAACAAATAATAAGTAATAATACATAGTATATCTTATTATCAGTTAGTGAGTGACTTCATTTTCTCGTTTCTTGTAATCAGATGATAAACTTTTAACATGCTCAATGATCAAAAGTCAGTATTTGTATAAACAAAAAAGCCCAGAAAGTTGTATTTTTTTTATATTTTAGCACTTAATAAACGGGGTCAAAACCACAATAAAAACAGTAAAATGGCACATATTTTGACAGTTGCGTTACTCTCATTCAACTGATGTTGTAGACTAAAACTTGTAGTATCTCCATGATATGGATCGTGTGCCAATGACTGTCAGCTATTTATTCAATACCAGGAAAATACTTTTAAAATGAAACAGAAAAGAAAGAGTACTGCGGTCAGCAGAGCAGTAAATAGCCAGTTTAACAGTAAATGCCATCAATTAATATTAAATCTTTTCATTGTCTTATTGTGTCGTTGTGTCATCAAATTACAAAAGAAAAGGTCATGATCAGGTCTGCCTGACGTCAACAACAAAGTTTCCGCAATGAGCACAAACAAAAATAATAATTAAATACTGCTAGTTGCTCTCATCAGTCATTGTAAATTCCGTACACTCGTAATATAAAAAATTATCTGCAAATTTAAAAGAAAGAAAAGGAACGTAAGCATTCAAAGTTACTTACATTTCAACGCTCCTTTTAAACCGGATGGACAACCAGCTGATAAAATAAGCATAACGTCTTTCACTAGTAAATTAACGACAATCCATTTTCTCCTGTTAACCTTCCAGCCTTTGGTTTAACAAACAAGTACTTAACTCTCTTTCCCTCTCACTCTCTCTTGCCAATTATATTTTTTCTGTAAAAAAATTATCTATCTTGCCACATACTTTTCTTTATTACTATTATACTTCACTAAAACAAATTGGACACAGGCACTTTTTGTTAACGTGGGTAGGAAAATAGACTGCTTAAATTCATCCCCTTGTACAATTCACCGAGATAATAACAACAACTGATAATGAATATGACGATGACAGACCATTCCCATACCGCACTATTACACTCTCTTCTTGTTAATCATCACATTTCTCCTCTCGGGATCTTCAATCTACAATACAAAACATGTATGTCCACATGAATCTTAGCGATAATTTATTTTTTAAACGTCTTAACTTTGTACTAAATTCCTTATTCCATCTTTATTCTCAATCAAAAAAATATCAACAAAAACACTCCTTACATTGAGAGAGAGAGTACTAAAACACTTTTCTTTAAAATCACTATCTATTATTGCTATACGTTTTATTACTTCATCTTCAGACTTTTTTCTTCTTCTTAAAGTAAAAAAGTATTAAATATTTTGTATAATTTATATACAACATTGTTATATTGTTTATTATTATTCAATGAACATGATTATATAATTTTAATGTTATGTTTTAAGTTTATGTGATGGTATGCAAATTGGTTTTATACAGTGTTGTATATTATGTGTGTGTTTTGTATAATAAAATAAATACTAATATTGTTATAATGATGATACGATGATGATTAATTTTTTAAAGAAAAAAAATTTCATCAAAATAGTACTACTATCAATCAGCTATATATTATTATTATATAGACAAGACACAAATCAGTTTTGCTGGTAAAGATAGTGTGTGTAGCGTAAGTGGAGAATACAAGAGTACTTTTTTTTTCTTCTTCAGCAGAGGTTTGTTGCTGCTGCAGAAGAGTGTGATGTGATGTATGTGAATTGGTAGGCTGTACCCTGTAATGATATTACATGATCATCTTCATCATCATCATTACCATTTTTCTCCTGATGATGATGATGATGATGATGATTCCATTCCATTCTATCCACTACGCACCGTTCAGTAAAGTTAGTAGTATAGCCATAATAATAGCATACACACATTATATATATACCACCATCAATGTTTTTTTATTTAATTGAATTGCATATACAGAGATAGATACAAAACCACCAACATTACCACCAAAGTATTAAAAAAAATTATCCCTAAAAAAGAACAAAACTAAATGAAAAATGAAGCTATCAGCCACCAAACCATTCACATTTTCATACACCTCTCTTCTCTCCTCAAGTAATGCTTCAACATCGGTGGTATTGGTGTTGACGAGGATTAAAGTTATATAGATGAGTTGAGTATTATCCTCATTTTATGCATAGGAATGCATATTAGTAGGACGTACTTATAATATATATGTATGTATACTTTTTTTTATAAATAATATGATATGAGTATATATAGTGAATTAGTACATTAGTAGTGTGAGTGTGAGTATGACTATCCATCCATATATCGCCAAGTTTACCACTTGATTCCTACTTGACTTGACGATGATGATGCGATGGTCAAGATTCAGTTCAGATTCCGACGATATATATCTAGTATCAGTCAGTAGTAATCAAATCAGTTTCTTTATATTTCTTCATATTCATATAATGAATGACATGTCATGCATCAACTGAAAATTGAAGTAAAGGGAATTTGGTCTTTGGTCCAATAATCCTCAAAAGTCCATGATATATTTTTCAAAGTAAAAGGCTCATAAAGAGAGACGATGCAATGCGACGAGTAATAATAAATGATAAAAATGATTAATGCATGATGTGTGAAAGAGAAAATTTTTATGCTTATTTTTAAAAAAATTTAATTTTTGTTTTAAGAGATTGGATTGGATATAATCGACTGAATGCATATCAAGATGAAATAGACAGACAAACAAATAATATAACGTAGGTATTCCATATATTACACTCAGTCAGTCAGTATACAAATATTTCATTGAGGTTAATTTAGTGAAAAACTGTTAAAAGTGAATGCGACATATATACCATTCAGTTCAGCATATTACATTTATACCGCATTCCCTTATCCTCTCGCCAAATTACCCAAATTCTTAAATGTTAACGACTCAAGACACAGACTCTTAGCACCATAAAAAAAATATTTATTCCCGTACAGTAGCAGCCGCAACATTGCCGGATTATATATTTTATACTAGCGCATATACCCTTTGAGCAGTTCTTCTATTCATATAAAATTCTTGAAACATTTCTTGCATGCTTTCATGTATGAGAAAAATATGAGTATAACGCAGAAGGAATAGCTTCATGACTATGACTATGTTGACTTTTATCATCATCATTGTTGGGAGCCTGAGTGAATAGTGCAGAGCAGAAAGATGGTACTGGTTGTAAATGATATTATGTTGTTGGGGAACTGCTGCACTTGTCTTGCAAAGTAAAATGACATGATGCTGCATAATATTAAGAAGGAATAATATTATATATATGATGAAAATTGAATGCGGTAGGTTTGGGATTTTTGTTATTTTTATGCAATAAAGTTTAATACACAACATAGTACAAAACTATAAATTGTCTCTGTGCTGGTGCACAATCAATGCCCAACAGAGTATTTTGGAAACAAGGATCTGTTTTTATAGGTTTAGCAGCAGCGTCTCTGCATTTTTGTTGTATTTATTATCTCACCTTTATAAAAACTAACATTTTGCACAGTATAACAATTCCCAAAAAGCCAGAAGGTTTTTGTAAATAATCTCAATCTTTGCATTCCTTTATAATTTGTAATCTAGGCAAATAGACTCATTTAGTATTGCACCACGCTACAGCCAATCCTAGTATGAACACGTTGTGTATACACTTGTTTGAAGACAACGAAAAAATATAATATGATGTATTTACATTGCATGGAATAGATGAATGAATGAGTAATACTTTTTGTTGGCTGGTCTTGGCAAAATGTCACTTCTGCCTACATAAATACGTACGTACATGAGTCCCTTTCACAAATAAAGACAGGAAGATGAGATCAGATTTCCTCCATGCGTGTAGGTATCTATGTATGTATACAAATAATGAATCAGTGTTCCGCCTAAGTAAATATTGGGCGAAACAAAACATAAACTTTTACCCCGTTTGTTTGGACTATCTGTAGGATATTACACGACCACCGACATTGATAAATATATTATTACAAAAAAAAAGTAAAAAAAAGTGCACCACAATAGACATTGATATAAGAATGAATTTTAAATGGATTACTACTTATTTATCTTGGCATGTATCCGAGAATGGGATATTTTTCCCACTCACCTCGAAATTCGGAATTTTTTAGATTGTAATCTTGTTGGAAATTTTGTATTATCGAAGTCTATGCAATACTCAGACATTTTCTTTTGAATGATGTTAGATAATTGGAAAAGCTTAAAAGTTAGCTGGAATGTGGAACACTTTCTACTTTTTCGTGATATTTTGTTTGATATGCGTCATGAAGCAAGGACATGCCTTTAAATTATATGGCTGCTCGTAGTAGTAATTGTGTCACACACTGCATTGCTACATTTGTATTTCATGTAATTCTAGATAAGGAATCAGGAATCCTACCTTTATTGCTTTTTTGGATGCCATTTTTATCAGATTTTTGATACCACATACATCACAATATTCCCTATTGTACTGATATGAAACCGTTTGGAATGAAATGGTAACATCTATTTATAGATCTGAATGAGTTAACCTGATTAATTATTCGTATCGATGACTGAGGTTAAGGAGGGTTGGAGAGGAATCAACGGGAGGTGCACTAATTGGATTGAGCGTGTCTGTGAAATTGACGGGAAAGTATATTACCCGTTTTCGAGTGGTTTGGATTGGAGCTCATCAGGCCAAAAATTGCATAATAAACCATGAAAAACAATTGCCCATGCTAACATTACATGCTACGAAAAAGAAAAGGGAAAAGCAAACAAAGAAACAAAATTGAACCCGCATCGGGGACGGATAGAGTCACATATCGTCATATATCAATATCGAGTCCGCATTTCTGTATGTTACAGTCTATACACTTGTAATGATGAGCATGTAAGATGGATAATGAATAATTTAATCACTTTTATTGATATTGCGCTACAACTACAAAATTATTGGCTACCAATATTCACCGTTTAGAGCATAAAAGACATTACAAATAGATAGGCTGGGTCCACTGGATGGATGCCGTCATGTGTAATGTGCAAATGATCCTTGGGGTTACTTGAGAATTGCGTGGTCACCTCTTTCACTCACACATAAACAACTTTTTGGTTGAAAAATTTTTGCAAAATATTATATCCAAGTAAATGCAAGAAATGAATAGGACGCAAATAGTTTATTGGACAGTTGTAAATAATTCTTTTATTAATAAAATAATCATTAATTCTTATTCATTTTTTTTCTTTTACAGAGAGCTTTGCTGCTTCTCTTATCGAAAATAATTCTGCGTTCGCGTACAACAAGTAATACATTCGGTATTATAATGTTTGATATTAAATAGATAGTGATCTTACAACTACAACATACTTAAAAAATAAATAAATTGTAGTAAAAAATCGGAAGTACATAGTGCTTACAGTAACAAAGAGATTTAACGAGAAATAAAACTGCTTTGGAATAAAACATTTTCTTCTTCTTCTTTCATTAGCTAAGGTAATAATTGCTATATAGTAGGGCAAACAAATAGCACTCATTTCAGTTGGAAAGCATTTGTAAGCTTAAGATTTAGGTACACTGTAAAATGTAGACAAGCGAACATGAGGCAACTTTTTACAGCTTACAACTAATTTAAAAACGTCTCTCGTGTAATTAGAATAACATGCGATTTGTTTTAAGCTTTTCAGTGATTTTGTAAAAGGCTTACATGATGAGGTTACATTAAAATATTGAAGTACTTAAAGTTATTTATAAATTGAGATTCTTTCACAGAAAAAGTATCCTACTACTGTCTCATTTTCAGTAGTTTCATGAACGTACCCTCTCTAGCTACCAATTATCCGTCATATAGTAGTAATATTACACCTGGAGCAGAGTACAAAGAATTTTGGACTCACGGCGACAAGTGTTTTATCGATTCATACGGGACTTTGACTTACAAAAGCCTGTCCTTTTACAAACGTACGCTAATAAATAAAAAATATATCTAAGCTATTATGAGGACTTATCTGGTATTGTTATACATTTCATTGATCTGAGCTTCGTAAGTCTTGTACACATTATTCCTCTTGATTTTGAACGCTGCCGTTACGAGGCCAGACTGTGGCATCCATGGCTCAGGGCAAAGATGGATCCTCTTAGGAATCTCAAATTTATT
This sequence comes from Zhuqinia jingwanae, assembly GCA_027744095.1. Lineage (NCBI taxonomy): Eukaryota > Metazoa > Arthropoda > Collembola > Entomobryomorpha > Paronellidae > Zhuqinia > Zhuqinia jingwanae. The sequence goes on along the minus strand of JAHZNC010002608.1, from coordinate 6,707 downwards.
CAATTTGAGCAGTGCAGAATGATTTTGCACTGCTTGTAAAAGAGTATCTTCTATCACAGGGTTTCTACAAAGTTCGTCAAAGCTCCGGTGTTCGCCAATACCTAGCTTTCTGGCTAGTTTCAGGACCTGTAATTTTTGTTTATATAAAACTAGATAAGTTTGGGTAGGTACATGGTAAATTCTTTTCGTTTTTGTAAATAAACATAGATATATAAAGTATATGTTTTGAACACTGGTAGAGTTATACTAACCTGAGGCTGGGCAACCACAATAAGAGCCACAGGGTAAGAATGGGCTGAATCGGCGCACACGCACGCATTTTCAACATACTTGCATGTTTTGACAATGGATTCGACTTTGCCCAAACTTATATACTCTCCATTTGAAAGTTTCACTAGATCCTTCTTACGATCTAAAACAAAGCATACAAGCAAGATAAAATTATTAAATTGTAAAAAAAAAACAACACACAGTGTCAGTCCAGTTTGAACAGATTATTACAAGCAATTTTTTATGAACATATGAACCTACCAATTATTTTGAAAACACCGTCCGGGTGAACTTCACCAATATCTCCTGTCCTGATCCATCTCCTTCCATCTTCTTCAAAAATATTTTATATGAACATATGAACCTACCAATTATTTTGAAAACACCGTCCGGGTGAACTTCACCAATATCTCCTGTCCTGATCCATCTCCTTCCATCTTCTTCAAAAAAATCTGTATGGTCTTGATTTTTGTAATAGCCCATAGCAATGTTATCACCACCCATCACGATTTCTCCTCTGGGGTAAGGCTGATCGGTAATTTTGTAGCCACCCTCTTCCCAATCTACAAGTTTAATTTGAGTACACTGTACTGGAGCGCCAACTCTTCCTACGGTTAAATCGCTTCCTGCAATATTCCCATATAAATACAAATTATGAATGATTAAAAACGTTCAAAAATATTTTTCGCAGCAGTGAATGATTCTGGGCTACTCACCAGTTCCAAGAGTTCCGCAAGATGACGATTCAGTCATTGCATAACCAAGTACCACCGGACAGGAGAGCACAGCTCGAATGAATTCATGTGTTTCTGGAGCTAATGGAGCGGATCCCACTGCCATAAATCGAACTCGCCCGCCAATCAAAGATCTGACTTTGTCGAACAGGAATTTGTTGACTAATGGAGTATCATATCCCTTGTGATACCACTTAACTTTGTAGTTGTAAAAGTAATCAAAAACTAGCTGAGCAATCTTCCCCTTTTCAGCCATTTTTGTTTGAATTCCTTTACTAATTCGTTCAAGCACCAACTGTAGGTTATATAAGAAATGGCAAGGTGAGTACAAAGTAAACATTAAATATGACTGTTGGTCATTAATGTATGGCTATTGGTATAATCTGCTTACAGGAACTCCAGCGAGAATCGTAGGACGAAGCACAGATGCGTCCCCCTTTGTTCCTTCCTTGACTCCCAAACTTTGATCTGTCATAGTCAGTGGAGAACTGTATCCAATTGGAATGCCTTGGATAAAACAAATAGTCTCGCTCATCAGTTCCAAAACGTGAGCTAGGGGCAGGTACGCAATGTATGCATCATCAGGCTCTGGTTGACCACTCAAGGCGAGCACATCCAGCACGGACCTCATTCCAGAAACAATGTTGTTGTGGGAGAGTATAACACCTTTGGGATTTCCAGTGGAACCGCTGGTGTACATGATTATAGCACGATCTCCATTGCTGGGTTTCACTTCTACAATTACCAATGAAATTATAGCCATCATAATATATGATTTTTACAAACTTTTACAATTTTAGCTAATTTACTATCATTTGTAGCTCACCTTCCAAAGGATAAGATTCGCCATTTTTAATCAAATCACTGTAGCTGATTGTTTGTACATTGTTGGGAAGATTGGGAAGTACAGATGAGGTAGATGCAAGATTCCTTGGATTAATGTATATTAAATTTTGTACTGATGGAACCTCTGGCAAAATATCCACAAGACGTGGCATGAGCTCCTCTGATGTAATAACACAGGCAACATCTGTCTCCTTCAACGCATGGATTACACCATCATCTCCAAGAGTTGTAAAAACAGTGACAACTACATAAAAAAATCATAACCATAAAATGTTAGACTTAATGCTCAGTATTATGCATACATGGTTTTACATGATTCTAATTACGAATTTTCCTGAAAATGAAAACATACTTGTCAAATTTTGCTTAAACGCAGCCATTGCAGTGAGAAGCCATTCTTTCCTTGTTTCAGCAAAAACGGCAATTTTTGCTTTTGGTTTCAAACCGATGCTCGCTAATCCAGCGCTGAGATTTCTCGCCTCTTGATCTACTTCTCCATAATTCATCCATTTATAGTCTCCAAGCTCAAATTTCTTCACCATTTTCCCAGTTGTTGGATCTGGCACTTCAAACTCATCTAATACATCTCGTGCACCAAGGCATTTCCCACTGGGATTCCTTGACACAGCATACGAGAAAACCTTTTCCATTGTATCAATATTTTTATCCAATAATTCCTGATGAAGCTCTGAGCGTTGTGTTGCAGAGCCATAAACCATTTTCTCTTTGTCTAGCAGAATACCCTACAGAGAAACACAAAAAAATGCATACGTTACATTACATTTCCAAGTAATGTAAACAAAACAAACAAAGTGTGCACGCGAGGACGCTATACCTACTGTATACATGGTAAATGTCCCAACAACCTTCAATAACCTCAGACACTGAAAAAGGCAAAGCTTAAAATCCCTGCCCTATTATTTGCTATTATACTCCGCAGTACTCCTTGCACATTAAATACCTTCATTACATTGGAATTTGACCTCAGCAAAAAAAAGAAAGTTGAAAGTCAGTAATATTATCAAAACAAACAAAAGGGAACATAGAAAGGTCCTTGTAAATTTCCATTCCTATAAACATAATGTGTATGTAGGTACATATGTACTAAATGCCTTTCATAATACTACTACTACGTGTACTGGCATTCCGTTGTATAAAGTTGGGAAACAAAAATCGATAAACTACGTTGTACGCTTCTCCGGTTCTACTTACAAATCCGTATTCCATGGAATATTCATTTAATGTTTTATGTTTTATACAAGACAAAGGGACATTGCTCTGAATGGCTTCATCAAATTATACTACACGTTTTATCTCATTGTATTGCGCAGCGTAACAATTTTCCACTGCGTTGCGGACTAATGAAACGGAAGTTGAACGGTTTGGAACGCAGTGAATAATTTAGTTCCTTTTAACTTTTATTTACCAAAGGATAATAAATAGATGTGGACTTCTTTACACACAGCTAGCAAAGTAGCACAAGAAAACGAAACATGAAATTAATTTTAACATTTCATTTATCTACATACCTTGTGGGGCATTGTGAAGAGCCATTTTCTTCCAGGGTTGTTGAACAAAGAAGTAGAGAGGAAGAGTAAGGGTATCATACACCGTCGTCATACATGACAAACTAGTGTTAACAGCTTTCTCCAAGAGTTGTCTATTTTGTTGGCGATCTGGAAAAGGTACATAATAAAAAAGGGTGAAGATCATTAAATAATCTCGCTTGTTGTCGCTAAATACTATTTATATTGACAATGGGTGGATGGACGATGGATGTAGTGAGTACAAGAGTAGGTACATGATTTCATCAATCCTAGACTAGACTTTTACAAGTTTATTTGAAAGTTGTAGGATGAATATTTTATAATTGATGTAAATAAATACAATACGTCAACTAACAGGGTGGAGGAATATTTAATTTTAATTAGAGGGTAACATAGTTGGTCAAATATCCTACTTTTAATGTTGATGTCCATATAATTTTCATCATTTTTTATAAAGTTATTGCAGACAATAAATTAAAATGACACATGTTTGCATTACTAATCATATTTACGTTTAATACTAAAATGAATGATGATCAACCATACATTTCATGTTCCATCATCATCGTTTACATTTGCATGACATAAGCAAGCATATAAAAAAATGACTGCTTATAATGATTGATCATGGCATTTATGAATACGGTGATGTGTGCGGAAAGAACATCATCTTTAATCACATCATCAACCCCTATCATAAAAAGAGGACAACGCTAACCATTCATTTAATATAAGTATAGTATAATGCAATTTATGTGCTTGAAGTCAGATAATAAAAGTCCAAAAAAAGATTTACATTGCATTTTGGAATGAATGCACAAAAGGAATACTATGTAACTACGTGTATCAGCGAAATAGTCTACATGTTAACCCGAACAGGGTTTTATTTATACACATGGCAAGATTTGGGTTTACTCTACACTGCAGTCAAGCTAAGCGATCAATAGTATGACGACACAACCACGCCTTCACAGACCCACCGTGTGCCATACGGAGATTGGCTCTCAGAAAGCTGCTACAAAACAAACCCCCACAACCTAAATGCATTACAAAGCATGTTTCTCGTGTAAAAGCATAAAGTAGGACTCCGACCTGGCATCTCATCTCATTCTATCATGTTCCCATATGTAACTTTCTAACTCTTTCAGATTTCTGGAATATACATATGCGCATTTGAAATAGAATTAGCATATAGCCTTTTATGCCATCGACTCTATACAACTTCATATACCTAATATGATGATTTATGCAGCAAGTGCACCAGCACAGGTTTGTAATGTTTGCAGTTAAATTAATTACAACTGGGTCCCTATGTCTATTTTTAGTCATATCAAAGGACGATGAGAGCCTAAGTAGGTCTTTGCCATATGCATTGCAGAGAATGGAGCAATGTCTACTTACACTTCCATTTAGATGAGAGAAAAGTATTGTATAAGTTTTTCATCATTATCTGTACATCATTCAACGTTGTACCCCTGTCCTTCAATACAAGTTAAGTTTGACACTTCGAGGAAAAGTCAGACTAAAGTCAACTTGTTTTTAGTTTGGTTATGATGACGTTTGAATAAGGACTATGGACTTTGACCAGAACAATATTATGCCAAAAAAAATCTCACGCTCTCACGTAAATAGGTATATTATGGTGCATTAATTTTGCTCCTAACTCACTAACATGGACCAGACAAAAATTTGCATCTCATTTTTCTTCTCGCACCCAAAATTCTTAGCACAAACAAGCAAACAAACAAACCTTCTTCGCCAGAAGCTGCTTCAGACTCGTAATCCTGAGACTCTGGGGTGGTATCTTCAAGTGGGCGAAGATTATGCGGACCTACAAGGGCACCTTCAGCGGTAGCGACCGATGCATTGATGTCCATCCGTGGAAGTTCCAAACTTGCTGTAGTTTGGCACATCGGAGGAGTTTCATGAGGTGTATCTGACCCTGCACCTCCGGTCCTATTATATAATCAAAATTCATAAATTCAAAAACATTGCATTGTTTACCTTTTACTACGAAAACAAGTTCATCTCATCATCACACCAGTTGTCACTTTTTGTGTCCATAAATACGGGAAACTAACTAGTTAGCAGCGAGCAGGTTCAAAGTCTAAACTCCACTTTTACATGCGTGCATGTGACATCATGTAAAACTGGTTTCAAACCTCAAAACATACCAGCCTAACCAGAAAAAGTTTGAATTTTTTAAGCATCTTTGAGGTAGCATATGAGTATAAAAATATCCCCAAGGCTAAAGATTAAAAATGAATGGAACATTTAATGTGATATCACATCTTTAAAACATGGACTTAGATTAATAAGGTAGGCAGTTGGCTGTGGTATGTTGGCAGGAATACTTGCGCATAGCTTCTATTGCAGAACAAGGAAAACTTTGTTTGTTTTTCGCTTCATTGCTACTCTAGTAAATCTTGCAATGAAACATGCATTCATGAGCAATTAAGTAATGTATGTATGTTCATTCGCGTTTAAAAAAGCCTGCACGTGTACGTCGTGAACCTTTTGTACAAATTAGAACAGCTTGTAATCATATTGGCTCTACCTAATTCGCTAAAGTAAAAATTACATAATATCCGGAATTTGGCAGAACTAACCTGAAAAATGCTGCACAAATGGTTGGTCCATGTCGTGCTGTATCCAATTTGAACGACTGCACAATTACTGGAATACCTGTTGGTTAAAGCAAAAAACATTCAGTTGGGTTTTAATGTTTCATGTTTAATTATTCACATTCAACGATTTAACATTTTATTGACATCATTAAGTTAAAAGACTTCATTTCAAATTACTGGTGTTCACACTTAATAAAATATGTGAGAACAATGCAATGGAAGTTTTTTTTGCATGAGAAAACGAATTAGTTTGTGATTCCTATCATGCAAAATCACCATACTCCTCACAAATGTTAAGTTATATTTGAGTTTACATAATACATTCTATTTCTTTCAAAATTTTCATGTAATTAACGCATCATTACATTCTATTGTTTCATGTTAATCATGTTGCAGGTTTGAGTTTAATTGTCTTCCGTAGTGCAGCGCAGCGCGAGACTGGACTTAGCACACTGCGTGATCAGGAAAAAAATGCTTTTAATTTTGCCTGTCTGTAATATTTTTTGCGGCAGGTCGAAAATGATATCAAAACAACATTTGAATGTTTATGCGTGCATTATGCAATTTTTTATACATGGAATATTATTATTATTATGAGACTCATTATTTTAGTGGAAATATGTTATACTTGAACCGTATTTTAATAACTTACCTTTACTAATTCTAACTTTTCCAAATCCTCC
>JAHZNC010002607.1:0-12641 GCA_027744095.1 Zhuqinia jingwanae | reverse complement strand
TTAAGACGAGGTGGATAATTTATCATGGAATTGATTAAGCAAAAATAACTCTTTGGTTTCTCCCCATTATTAGTATTTTCTGTTGATACGGGACAAGCACGCAATATCTACATATTTTACCTGGAATTCCCATTTTGTCAAGATTGCACTAAGTCCTTGTGTTTGTATTTTTTTGTTAATATTTATTTTTTGTATTCATACAAATTAGTAGATGCATAATATTGCATTGTCTATTTTTAGAAAATATGCTAGAATTAATTTACATATTTTCTTACCAAATTACACCTATTTATAATTTGAATGTGTATGCATTTCTTTTAAAAAATATCCGTAACTCGGAGGAGAAGAAAAAGGAAATGGTAATAATAACATTTGTTTTTTTCTTCTTTCGTATAACTAACTGTAAATAATTGGTGCACATGTGTGACGTTGTGACTTGTGCTGCTGTTGCTCCAACCCAACCTATTGTTAATTCCTTGTAAAAAATAATATACATACATACATACATAATACATACATGTATCCATAATGTTACAAACAAGTCTGTTGTTTAAAACACGCGAAAAAAAAGTAAGTAAGCCAAAAAAAAAAGAGTCCACGTCTGAAATTCCAAATGTGTCGTGGCATGCAATGCGAACAGAATAAAACCATAATTCACGTGGTGGTGGTGGTGGTGGAGGTAAGGTGTGCGCGTTTAATACGCAAGGAGGCCGTGAACAGGAATGGGTAATGAATACTAATCATTTGTGATTGTGTGTGCACACAGCCCAAAATTAGATGAGTTTTGGGACGAAAACGATAATAATAATGATTTTGGCTACAATATACACAAACACACACATGCAGAACGGTATAAGCTTTTAAGTGGATATTTTTTTTTTTCGTGAAATATTGCTCTAGTGTATCTTACCATACAAGTAAATTGAACAGTTTAATCGTATTATCTTTGTAACACCTTCCATTGTATCATCTCAAGTGGACTCTTTCTTTTTACTGATATTCATGCATTATATATGCACGAGTCAAAAAATTTAGGGCACTTTTGAAAAATTTTTACATAGTAAAAAAATAAATAAAGAAGGAAGGAAGAAGAGAGAGGGGAAGCAACAAATTACTTGAACCCTGTAAAAGAGAAGCCGCGCTCAACTCCACTCAAGTGAAGCAAAAAAAAAGACCAAAAAATGAGGGAAAAAACTATAATCATTATCATTATATCAATATACATAAAAATGCATACACATACAACAGTAACAATGATGAGTGTGGAGTAAAGTAGTAAATAGGTGCGGTGGGATAGCAAAAAAAGAAAAGAAAGAAAGAAGGAAACCAAAACCAAGTAATAAATGTGGGTTACCCTCCATTAGTTCCCAAATTCCTCAAAAAAAATGCAGAAAACCGTGTAGCAATAAATATACCAAAATGAATAAGAGTGAAGACGAGTACTTATACGAAGTTTAAGTGTAGTAATGGGAATAAATGAAGGAGAAAAGAAAAGAAAAAAATAGGTATATAATGGAAAATTGTGTAGAGAGCAGCAGCGAGAGCAACACAGGAGCACCGATATGAGCTGTTGTATGCTTATTATTTGTGTGTATTTTACTTGTTATTAGACATGCAAGCATTTACCTAAACCATGACCATTTAAAGTTTTTTTTGGGGGCATTTTGTGAACCTTTTCTTTTCATCACCCTCCTCTTCAACTACAATACTCATAAAAAAAATACTTTTTGCTCCTTAATTCTTGCGTTTTTTAGAATTGATGGTTGTGGTGGTAGTGGTGGTGGTGATGGTGGCAGTGGCACTCTAGAGTTTGACGAACCATTTACCTACTTATTTTTTCAGAGAAATGCCCGATATAATGTACGATAAGTGATTATGATGAATAAATGTATGTATTTTTTTAAATGTTTAATATTTGTATATACAATAAGCGCGCACTCATTCTTGGTAATTTTTAATAAAAAAATATTATGCATTCAGCATTTCCTTTTTATATACCTTATTCTCCTCTTTCTCTGTAGATTATTATTATTTTTATACTTTTTTTATTAATCTCATATTTTCACACATTTTGTACAATTTTTTAAGGTAATACGTCGTATTTTTTTAAAGGGAATATATGAACAGGTCATATAGTACGGGTATTTAAGACTTACGGCTTTTTTATCAGGCTATCACACTAACAATAACACTCGTAATACACGGGCCATTATACTTTTTAATATAATAAATATATTGTTTAGAAAAAGCAATTCATTCTTTGGGTTTAGAAGTGATACGCATCTTTTTTTTACGGTAAAAAAACAAATTGTTTGCCTCTCTCCAGGAAGTAATCTATATAATACGTAGGTATGAAGCTGGATATAATGCTGCTAATAAATGGTAAATATTTCACAGCTTGATTGCTAGCAATAATTTTATGTGATATATACATATTTTGTTACTTTTTTACTTGATAAATAAAAATGCAAACTTTTTTTGGGGTATATTTCTGCTTTTTTCTCACATTTATGAGTTCAATTTGGGACTGTTAACGTCAGCTCCGGGGAATAAATAATAATAATAATAATAGAGTTGTTGGTTTTTTACTGATTGAGTAAGAATGGAAAAAAAGTTTAGAGTCATTACCATGATCAATTTAGGTGTATAATGGGTATAATGACATTGGGGTCAAGTAAGTTTACTTAGATAAACGGATTTGTTTTTGTACATACGTTCAACATTGATACACATATTTATCGTTAAGTATACAGCTATACGGTTATTTTCCAAAGGTTTTTTTGTTGGTGTCCCAAGATTTGGGGTAAACGGAGCTTTCATACAAGAGATGTATGTATGTTTGTGCAGGGCATGTACCTACTGTTCACGGCAAAGCCTTGTAAGAAAAAGCTATATAATTAAAAAATTTATTACGACAAAAAATTATTTTTCTCGATTTTTATTGTGGCGCACTTAGTTAAAATGCTTTAATGACATTATGGCTGATGAAATTTGGTTCATTTCAATTTACTTTATGGACTTATAAAATGATAGCACAAAGCCCCATTCGATTCTCGTAAAAAAAATAAACAGATTTCTATTACCGCATGAACAAATAAGTATCGAGGTGATGGACACACAGACTACTACTACGACTGCTGCTCTACTCTAATGCCATATAATATTCCAATTGCGTAGTATTTCTGATGCATATATAACTTTTTTGGTTTGATTATTATGCAAACATATTTGAAAAAGAGAGATTGATGGTATTCCGCAGTTTAAAATTATAATTAGTAAAATGTAACATGAGAAAATGGAATATAATTTCGTCGTCATCATCATGAGAAGGAGATTCCAAGCAAAAGAAATTTACAATTTTTCCACTAACGAAGAAGAAGAACGTACTTAAATGTGGAACATTATTTCGATCACACACACCACTGCCATCACAATAACAGCAAACTAATAAGAAGAAGTGTTATAGGGACAATGAAATATTTATATGAGTGTACACATGAATCCAGTGCATGGCACAAATTCTTATCATCATGAGGAACAACAATAAATGTCTATTTAGGCTGTTGATGAGGATGATCAAGAAATTCCTCCTTCGCTTCGTTTGCATCTCTTTAATTTTTTACTGCCTCACGTGCCAACATTCTATAGCCACGTCACACATCCAACATCATTACTACACACAAAAAGTATATATTTTTATTTTAGATTTTTTTTCGTGCAACGTTTGTAGATTGTACGCCAACAACCGTAAAATAAGAAATCAACAACGCGAGAGAGAGAGAGAGGTTCTCTAGAAAAAGTATTTTTATGGTTATAACAATATAAAATGCAATTTTATTTATTAGCACGAAATTAATTCTGTATCATAACTGGTTCCGTATGTTATTGTATATGCTTCAAAGGCAAAGGGAATTTATTTATTGCCACTACCAACATTGCATGCTTTATTGTGGAAAAAAATGAGTGAAAAATTAAATGGAACAGAGTAAAAAAAAGTAGTGTAATTTTGTGTACCCCTCTCTCATCTGACTTATAATTACTGTGAGATTTTACAAGGAAAAAATTAACCCGATAATCTCTTCTTCTCTACAAAACTTATTTCAAGCTACTAGTATATACACTTACTATTAAATTGCCATACTTATTCTTACTGTGCTACTGTATTTACATGTGTATAATTTACAAAAGTTACAAATGAAATAAAAACCCGAGAGGATAATTTATTTATCAAAACATCAAGGAGAGGTGTTCGTACTAATAAATGTGTAGACAACAAACGAAATTGTACAGTAGCGCAGAGAGAGAGAGAGAGAGAGAGAGAGAGAGAGAGAGAGGGAGAGAGTGGAATAGTAGGCGCAAATAACACACTCTACTGATTCCAGAGAGACATTGTCTCAAATGAAAAGCAGCTTTCTTCAGCTTAAAAAGCACTCTAGCAAGCAAAAGCATCACTACCACCACCGCCGCCGCGCACACAAAAACACAAATAAACCCTGTTTGATGAATATCAAATTAGCACTAAAGCTCTGGTGGGTCGTTGATTGTTTGGTTGCGTTTAATTGAAAGACACACGCCTCATTACATATTCATCTTTTGCTGTTTTTATTGGAAACCACAATGTAATGTTATAAAACTGCTTGTAGCGCTGTAATGTGGAATCTCAATGTTGATGAATTTTTAATATTTTGTAATCTGTACTACAATTATTATGTAGTTTGTAAATCTTGACCCCTCGTGGGCTAAAAATGGTATGGGTCTGAGATTTAGTTCTATTGAACTTTATATCATATATAATTTCAAAGAGTTGGCAACTTATGTGACAGATATATGGACTCAATGGACTGGCGTCCAGACAAAGTTGACAAACTTATGTTGACTCTCGCTATACAGCAGTTCTGAATAACAAGTAGAACGTTAAAGCGAAAAGACCTTTATGCTTGGTATTTTTTCTCTATTGTTTACTAAATAATTTCCTTGCTTTTGAATATTAACTTGTTTCGCTGTTTATTATCCCAGTTGTAACAACGTAATTCTTGCCACTCTTAATTTACATATAAATGTGACAAAGCGCAATCAAAATGAAAATTTTATTCAATTAACTGAACGCGTAGAAAAAATGAAGTAGGAATACACATACCATATACCTATCTAACCAACAACATTATAAAATACAATGAAAATACCGTCCAATGCTATTTTGAATTTTTCTGGAACCCTAATACGCGGAATGCATTTATTTGCGAGGAAAAAAATCTGTTAAATGAAATCTGGATGGCTTGACGAAATAGAAAACGTAATGACATTTAATTACAAAATGGCATTAGAGCAAATTAATTGTACCTTTCTGTAAGCTCATTCTTAACATTTCATTCCAATGAGTTTTTTTGGAGTTATGCAATTACTTTTTGCAAAGTTGAAAAAAATATCATGCTCCTCTTAACTCTAATTTTAATAGCTTTTTTTAGCGACCAACACAAGTTGGAAAATTACGAGCAAGTAATGTTGATTTCACGGTCTAATTGCATATTATCTTGCGGATATATTTAGGGTTTTAAAAATTTCCATAATATTACATAATTTCAGCCAAAGAGCGTACTGCACTGTTTGTCGATCGTTAGCTAGCGTTCGTCAAATCAGCGTACGTATAAGAAGATCAACAAGGACAATTATTGATCTTTGTATAATTTGTTAAAACATGAACACAGATGTATGATTTATGTGAATAATGCAAATGTGTTTAGACAAATGCTGCTGCTGATATCATTTAATCTACTTGTTTCATCGAACTCAACCAACTTGATAAGAAAAAGTACACGGTAAAAAACTAATGCATAACGTACAAATCTTAGAAAATGATGGTTGGAGAAAGAGAAGACAACAATTTCATCCTGAAGTAAAAAAAAAAGTTATTGCATCTAGTGGAACGGCACAACCAATGATATGGCTAAAATAATCTGGCTGTAAATCTTTCACAATGGGGCATCTTCATCATCAGCCCCGCACAGTAGTGGCAATAACTTTGGATATTGGATTGTTAGGATGACTCTCTGTCAAAATCCAAAAATAAGTTATAGAATAAAAATTATTATTGTTTGATATGAGCCGTACAATAGATAGATAGAATAAATTTAAGTATGAATGTTTAAAATGGGTATGAGGATAAAATAGGAGCAAAGCAAAACATTCAAGGAAATGGAAGAGATTTTGAATCCTTCGTTACTATGTTCATCAACTCAAATGTTTAAAAAATAGTTTACAACGTACAGGTATACGTACAGGAATAAAAATAACAAGGATTAATAGCAGAATAGACATTAAAATTGGGAAAAGAATGGAAACATAGGCAAACAATAATTTAGTGCTACACGTCTTGCATAACAATAATTATTGTCAAGTACCGATCGGTATAAAATCTTTTAGTAAAAAGGCATTAATGATTATTTTTGGGAGACGATATTATTATTATTATTATTATTACATACATGATTGACTGATTCATTGATACGAGGATGAAGATGATGAGGAATTATTATTATTTTTACAGCTCGAAGCGATTTTCAACTGTCAAAAATATTATTATTATTATTGCTTTAACTTCACCAAGTCAATAATAATATTCTTGCAAAATAATAATTAAATGAGTAATGCTGGCACTCCCTATGGCTGGATGTACAAAATTCAATGCAAAAAGAAAATTGTGAGATTTTAAATATATCTATGATTCATCATCATAATCATCATCATGATGAAACCATTGGGAGGTGAATGGAAAATGAAATTGTGTTTGAATTCTTCTAAAATTCAATTTTAAAATCTGCCGTAAAGAAGCGTTTACCTATGTACGTACGTACGTAAGTAGTTACAGAATTGACGGAAAGATATCTAGATGGAGGAATCATCAATCATCGGATTTGTTATTTTGATATGCCTTTCATATGAGATGAACCTCTGAATACATATCCCCACATATTTTTTACGTGTGTGTGTGTAAGCATTCTACATGTCGGAATGTGTTCAGTGTTCACTTTGGAATTTGAACTAAGAAGATCCAAAAAAAAAGTTATATTTTCAGATATCTTACATCTTGTATATTTTTATATTGGTCGACATTTTTTTATTTATAAATATTGGTATTCATTATGAAAATGAAAAATAAGACGATTGAAAAAAAAAGACAAAGAAAATTTTGCATAATCTTTTATCCTTTGCTTTCTCTTGCAAGCGAAATATTAAAAAGTTTGAATAAATAATTTGATGGGGTATTAGATGTTTTTGATGATTTTATATTGTACGTGTTCTGAATGAGTAAAAGATGTCATAAAAGTAGAGAGAGAGAGATAAGATTATGAAAAATACAATGTACACTAGTACATCAAAGTTTGCTATTTTAAAACACAATTTAGTTGAAAACTAAACAACGCCCAGTATTATCATCAGCATTGCGACAACGTAAAAAGCGTTCTACTTGTGGGTCATCTTTTTATCATCCTCGTCGCATATTTTTTTAATGTTGCTGCTGCTACTGATGTGATACGTATGTATAATATACACTTATTTGTATGGAAATACGAATATAAAGAAATGATAAATATTCTATAATACTGTTAAGAATCAGCAATTCAACATTATTAGCATAATATGAAATCATAATGAAAATACATAATAGCAAAACAAGCAAAAAAAAGATTCTTTTAAGATTTCATGATGAATTCATAAATGCTCATGTTAAAAAGAAGAACAAAGTTCCTTGCTCCATCGTCATCATCATCATCAACCAAGCCACACAGCAGCATCCAACCAAAAGTCCACAAACAGAAGCTTTGGCAAAAACGGTTGTCATATTATCATGTAGGTATATATATATATATATGTATGAAATGAAATGTAATATGCCACGCAGTTTATAAGAGAGCACTGTAAAACATGATGAATGCACTGTTTAAATGTTAAAAAAACCCGAGTCTGCATGACTTTACTCGGAATTCAACTCAATAATAAATTCTTTGATGTATGTACATACACAACAGATAAACATTGTACACCACATCAACTCATATAATATTAATGATGAAACAACATCAAAAAATGTCCTGCATGACTTAACTCGGAATTCAACTCAATAATAAATTCTTTGATGTATGTACATACACAACAGATAAACATTGTACACCACATCAACTCATATAATATTAATGATGAAACAACATCAAAAAATGTCCTATTCAATTTAAAGGCGATTGCTTTGCATATTTTTTTTACCTCTTAGCCCTTGCTGAGTAAAATATATGTACCTATAAATATATTATTATTATTTATTATTATATGCATTGATGATCAATCCAAGAATTTTTTTGATCGACGCTACTTGAAATGCTTGATTTTTTGCTTCTTCTACAAAATAACGTTATACTTCATCTTCTTACTCCGCTGCTGCTGGTTCTGCTGCCTATTTTTGACTTTTCATGATTACATCTCTCTCTCTCTGTTTCGTTTAAGGCATATAGGTAATCTCGAACTTTAAAATACTATTATTTTAAAAGGCAACGGAATGTGTTTATTCTGTGTAATGTACAACTCTCCTCAAGAAGAAGAAGAAGAAGAAGAAGGAGAGAGAAGCATCCTATTAAACACAAGTCATCCTCATCAAGAAAAATCATTGCTTCCTGCTGACTGCTACTATACTTGATGCTCATCGGATGTCGGATTACCATACCATGAATAGTAATAATAATAAAATGAAACTGCAAAAGAAAAGCATTTTGCTTTGCCATTCTGCTCTAAAGTAATGTGCAAGTTGTGTTTATTTTACCTGTTGTGTATACTAAATACTAATACATACATACATAGGTACACACATACATGCATACGTACAGTAAAGGCCACGCACATGACATGCCAAAAAGGGGGACTATTGATGGATGAAAGATGATCATCAAACGTAATTTGCTACATGTCATGAATCCTCATTTTCATCATCGCCTTGTTTGAATACTTATTGAACAACAATAATATTGGCTATCATCATCATCCTTGCCTTTGATAATAATGGGGCTCTTCAATGTTGTCATGTTAAAGTTATTACATTTTGCACACACAGTTCATCAAGTGTATTTGTAAGTCAATCGGGAACAGTACAGTGAGGTATTAATAATGGCAGGTCATGACATGGCTCCACCAACAATGTACTTGACTATACAATATTTTAACTCCGAATCACACAAAAGGACGGTGCAACCATCTTATCTTAACAGTATTAGCTTTTCTGTTGTAAAATAAATTAAGTTTTGGCGTAAAAATTTAACTTAAAATTGTAAATTTTTCTAACATACTGAAATTGTTGACTAGATATACATAGATTGTTGCATATTAATATTTGGAAGCTCATTTATGTTTACCCTTTTCACTTACCTCTGTAGATATATCATACTAATACGTTTAGTACATCACAAAATCTCAGGTAGCACAAAAGACTTGTACATAATAAAGCACAAATCCTTCAAAAAGAAAAACATATCCCAGAGAAATCCTGCTGTTCTTTCTACATTTTCGTATTTGTGCACCCCCTCACATGGCTCTTTTTTTTACCCTGACGTAAAAATTATTATTATTATTACATGAATTGAATCATTCAAATTCTGTTGTGGAAAAAATGCTATATACATAATATGCTGCTGATGCTGATGATGAATATGATGATATAAAAGTAAAAAAGGTGGGATCACACAAGAATCCTCTCTCTCTGTGCATGCATTATTCACACACAGCAGCACCAGCAGCAGGAGCTAAAAATTGCTCCTCACAATTCATTGTTGCCCAAAAGAAAAAAAATGACGAAAAAGATTAGAGAGAGAGATGATTTTTTTGGTATTTAGCGATGCATACCTGATTAGTATTACAACTTATTTTTTTTCATGCTCATCTTTTCTGCTATTCCCTGAGTGTGCAAAAAAATAATATGATTTTGAACGAACAACAATGCTGCATTGTAAACTTCTCAAGTTCATGTTATTATTATTAATGGGGATAAAAATAGGAATGATATGGCTGCTGCTGCACACACACATACACACATACACACATTTTATATCTGCTGAGGACAAGCCCTCGAAGAAGATGAAAAAAATATGTCATTTACATACTCTTAAAATAATAATATATTATATAGTGGTTGTGCCGTGCAGAGTTGAAATAAGACACGGTAACACATCATCATATTTTTCATATGGATTATTATTATGATGATTGTTTATATGATGCCTCCGTAAATATTCATACAATACGAAGATGCAATAAGGTAAAATAATAAATTCCCTGTAATAATAATACATGTACGATGGATATATAATAAAGAAAACATTATTATATACACAAAAATTATCTCCCTACGTTTTGTTCATGTCTTCTTTTCCAAGAAAACATGACATGAAAAACACGAAAACCAATTCCTCTTCTGCATACACAAAAGGATTGTGTACACATTACGTTGCATTCATGAGTTGTTTTTTTTCTGTTTTTTTTGTACTATAAAATATATTACATCCAAAAAAAGAAAATTGTTTTTTGGTACCTTTCAGGTGTATGCGTGGAAGGTATACATACAAAAGTGTATTATACATACATACATGCATGCATACATTATTATGCATACAACAACAATAGTAGCTACAATCTACAATGCATCCTATCAGTATTTTTACTCCATTTTTTTCTTTTGTGTAAGACAGCCCCTTGTAGTAGGAGCTTATTTTCGTACTGTCAAAAATTCTTTGCAAATAATCTGATGCACGTAAAGAAGGTAATGATGAGCATATATGAGAAATGATGATATTTTTGGTGGGCTTTACCTCTTCTTTTGAGCTACATGACGTGTAAACCAATGAAAAGGAGAATGGGCACCTTCCTCTCTTTTTTTTCGCTTCTTCTTCAAAAAAAAATGTTTTTTTTCTTGACGTGTGCTGCTGCTGTTGCGTTGATATGATGATCACGATGATGATGATGATAATGATGATGCTCTGTTGTCTAAAGAAGGTAAAGAAGAAGAAAAAGGGAATATTGCACGATACTTACAAGATGATTATGACTGTAATCTACGTGCAGCCGTGAATACACGTGTAAGCTATACCACCACTCATAAATAAATCAACATAGAGAGAAGTTGCTGGCTCTTATTACATTATTCAGTATCATGCTTTTGGATTTTGCCTGCTACTCAATATAAAAACCGCATATACATATTGCCACCATTTACCTATGTACTGCTCATATTGTATATTCAGCTGTTGATTATTAATATTAATATTTTATTATTATTATTAATAATAATATTAAAAAATTGTAAATGGTGAGTGATGTGCTATGTGAGCATATCTAAATGAAACGTTTATGGAGTTTTACTTTGCTTCTTAACGTGCCCCTACACCACCACGAAGACCAATAACCACCAGAAAGAGAGATGGGCTGTACTATTTTTTTTCTTGATGTCTACCATTTTTTTCTAATTTTCTCTAGTAATAATAATCAACATATCATCATGATCATGATCATCATCTTGAGTGTATTGTGTACCTGTTGGAGTAAATCCTAAACGAGCTTCATCACACAACGCAGCATGTACAACAACAACAACAAAAAATATGATGCGATTCAATAACATTTGAACAGGTAAGCAAAAGACAGAAGACGTGTACATCACCACCACCACCACCACCACTTTGTTAATATTACATGGAATATTTCTATTATCATCATTATTTTGTTACGCAATAGCCAATAAATGATCTTTTTTGGTGGGAATATAGTAACAAGTTATATACTACAGCAGAAGAAGTGCATGTTCAATGTTTCTCTTGTGGTGGTGGTACTAGTGTGCATGTGCCGCTGTCTGTCAGGTGATGATAACTAACCCCTCGCGCACATAATATACCTATACTATCCTTATTACTTATACCATATTATCAACCCATGCCTCATGCCTCTTCCTTTTTTTCTTTGATCGACAACTGAAGAAAAAATACATAATTTTCTCATTTGAGCTTTTTAAGAAAAGGATTTGCATGTAAAATTAGGAGATATGTCGCTCTAAGAAAGCTAAAAGCAGTGTAAATGAATGTTACGTAGGTATAAATACATATACCTAAATCATCATAATCATCATCATCATAATAATCTTGAAAGATGGATAATGTTTTATCCACACAAAGATGTGAGGTACATAAAAACTAATAACATATTCCCTTTGTTGATTGTGTATAGCAAAAGAAGTGATGAGGGATTGACATGGAACAGCAGGAGCCTGAGTAATTAAAATGATTTTTCGTTTAAGTTAACTGCAGTCAAAAAAAAATGAAAAAACAGTTGGTGTTGTGTGGCTTGATTATCAAAAAGGAGATATTTTTTTTGAATCCTACTATGCATAATACTGGTTGCATGTTTAAATTTTAAAATATATAAACATGTACTTAAATACATTAATATTTTAGGCTAGTGATTGGAATATTTGGTAAATGGTGAAGCAAGAGAATTTGAATCTCTAATAATAATAAATAATAATAATATTATTAGTATTCTTCGTCTTGGCTTAACATGTCGATCAAAAATTTATTATTGCAATTAATAATTATAATACTCCTTTTCTTCTTTTA
>JAHZNC010002606.1:0-12175 GCA_027744095.1 Zhuqinia jingwanae | reverse complement strand
TAATTCAGCATATGAGACAAGCATTCATTTAAAAATACATGGCTGGTATTTTCATCATCTCAATGGAGCCAATCTTTACCCCTTACCCATAAGATAGTTTTCAATACAATTAATTTAACTAGGTAAATAAAAAATGTGTATTAAATATTTATTATAAAATTGTATAGTCAAAGAGTTTACTGCACATATTGAGGCACCACTATTGTTTGATTGTAAACCATGCAGCCTTGTCTTGTTCGTTCGTTGACATAGTGGGGCTGAGCTTACTAATTATTTATTGTACACATTAATTATAGAGAATTAATACAGTAGTAAAATAGTAAACCTCTGCAACATACATAACATTTATCATACATGTATATTTTTTATAATTGAGATTCCATAAAATTAAAATTATGATGACGCACATAGCTACTGTTTTAATCTCACACCGAGGTGCATGAGCACTTATGCTCACCATCATTAACACTTTTTAAATCGTTTAGGGAATACACCACGTTTTATAATTCACAAAATGAGCCGTCCAGTACCACAAACTTCTCAAAGGGATGACGAGGTTGACAGGAAAGGAATTTGGCTAAAATCCAGTACAGTTCTTTTCCAATTTCTAATGAGCTGCTGGAATGTTACACAAAAGGAAATGCATAGACGCGACTTGAACTATTTTTTAAATGCATTCTTATCTCGTATCGTCATAATTTGAGGTCATAATCATAATGTCACCGCATAATTCATGCTCAGCTCGAATATACTTGGTGCAAAAAAAATGAAAACATGACACATCATCATTTCGGGTACACGGAATATGATGGGAGGCTGGCATACATACATAACAGAAAAACAGTAATGCTAAATGTTTATGATACAATGAGTATACCTACCTACTCCCCTCGAGAAAAATACATATCCCATTTAACCAATTATCTTGCATTGCAAGACGCAATTGGAAAGTTACCTAGAAAAAATACAATGCAACAATAACATTCATTTATGCATTCTTTTTATGTTCATACCCTAAATGAATGCTGGTCGTTTCTCACAAATTTCAGTTTTGATTTAAAATTATAACTCAATTCTATATTAAAGGTAATACATTTTACAAATTTATCCTTGATTAACAAAAAAATTTCTCACGTGTGTATGAATCGTACACCTTTGACATATTCACTCCTTGAAATTATATTGATGATACATTAAATTAACGTGACATTGATCCATTCTTTTTTCTTGATAAACTAAAATATGAGT
This sequence comes from Zhuqinia jingwanae, assembly GCA_027744095.1. NCBI lineage: Eukaryota > Metazoa > Arthropoda > Collembola > Entomobryomorpha > Paronellidae > Zhuqinia > Zhuqinia jingwanae. The sequence goes on along the minus strand of JAHZNC010002606.1, from coordinate 10,927 downwards.
TTTAAAAACTAAATTGAGCGTCTTCGAACTAGGAATTAAAATGACGTAAAAAATGGACAGGATTTGAGCTACAATTGGCACAACGTTGATTTATCTTTTTCGCTTTTGAAAAACAACTACGTATTACGCATAGAAAATATGAACAATCCTTTTTGTTAATATATGTACATACATGGTAGGACACATAAATTCCAGTTGCATGGGACGGGGCTGTTCACATCATCATCATCACATAATTAAACGGAAGGTCCTTCCACACAATTCAAATTCGATTCCCACAACTACTGAACTAGTCGATTACATTTAGTGCATTTGACCAAATTCCAAATGGTAAAGCTTGTTAGGGGAAAGCGATCAGTTTTCCAAAACAAAATATATGAACTTCCACAAGAGGAACTATGTATGTACTTCTGTGGAATGCAACCGATTGCATACAAAGACAAAAAAACATTATTTAAAATCATCCCAGTCTTGAATATTTTTTTTCAGGATGATACATTAGTAGTACGTAACTACTCCAGACAAATTTTTTTCATGGACCTATGTACAATGTATTCATCATGCGATCTACTTTGGCTACTTGTTGCTCAGTCTTCTAAATAATGGAACTTGATCTTTGCCCCTTTCTCACCAGATCCTTCGAGAAAAGCAATAAAATCCAACGAACAAATACATTATGCTCATGTTCGACTGAGAGTTCAACGTAACCGAATTGCATGCACACAATATTGTGGTATTTATTATTCGCCATTTTTTTCATCCGTGTCTTTAATAACGTCTACGTGTTTTCTGTTTCTAACTATATGAAAGGACCTTAAAGACTTTGTCGTTCAAAAAATACTTTAGCTTTATTGTGTACTATTACATATATTACGTGCATAATAGTTTCCTCCACAATGCACAAGCATCCATATTTGATGAATCCTTTAATAAATAAAACTCATGTAATTAAACATTAGGTATTTAAAAACATGTTATACATGGCTCCGGTGGGTACAATTTATATTACTGTGGACTACCGATTTTATAGGCCGTTACTACATATCTAAATAGTTAACAATCAAAATCAAATGGAATAAACTTAATTATTAAAACGTAATTCCATGATGACTTTTTGATGACAATTTTTTGTTAATGAAAAGCAACATCTCTCAGCCCAGTCCGTCTTTTATAGTGTGTATGCCTGTACGTGTTCATAAAAAAAGTCTTTGCACTAATGTAAGAGTAAAATGAAGTACTTAATCGTAATCATAATCATAACTGGCTTTAATTTGAGTGTGATACTCATATAGAAACTTAACAAACAGAATTATAAAACGTAATTTTAGCTTTGGAAGCTCTCTGTCAGCAAAGTTTAAAAAATATAACCAATTTTTTTCTTATATAGCAGGCCACCATTGTATTCATCATTTTTTTTAAAAATCCATGCGTAATCCCTAATTATATTGGTCTTTATTAATGTGGTATTTCTGTAGCAGCCGAAATCACAATGAACAATTGCATTTTTTGTGATGGCTACGAATTATAATAATAAACTATGTGGCCATACTATAAAAATGGATCAATAAAATTAGCTACGAGACATGTCACAAGACGTACCATATGCTTCACAGTATTACTATGAGTGGGCCCTTGACATTTTCCTTGCCTGTTAAAAAAATAGTGTGCAAAATATAACCAGTTTCGAAAAGTAGAAAATGTTAATGTTAAATATATGCAAGCACTTAAATGTTTAAATAATGCACATGTAGCACTTTCTACGTTATCATTTTATCATTCATTCATTCATCAAATGCATTTTATTTCGTGTGCGGAGAGACTGATTGTGAACACCGGTCATACTTCTACAGCATCTCACGAATTGCACTAGTTCTACCTTCTCCTCCCATTCATCCAATTGCAATCCCCAATCATGCAAATGTTAAAAGATGTACTTTTTATATCTTGCATCAATGATAAAAATTAAGAAAAATGTCTCTTGACTTGACTGCTGTACACATCCCACCCATGTTTACATATGCAAGCTCTCATTCATCTAGCTGCAAACAGGCATAGTGCTAGGACTACCGCAATATAGGTACCTATGTACTCATCATAAAAAGAGAAAAAAAAATGTTATAAGGTTAGCATTTAGGTGAAGGGTCACTTAACACTGCATATTATTTAATTTAATGAATTTTAAATTAAACTGCAGTATTTACAAATTAAATTGCATTTGTTTATATAAAGTTGAACTCAAATATTTTAACCTTTTAACAATTTTTTTTTCTTTATAATTCGTAAATAATAAATGCATAGTAGTAGCAGCGTGGATCAGTTACAAATGAATGAAGACTGAAGACCTTTTTTTATACATACTTTTTTGTGCTTTAGTTTCATGGCGTGGGGCCGCGCCGGCCGGTATGCACAGTAGAACAAGTGGTTTCTTAAGCAGATCAAATGCGTTTTGGTAGTTTGCTTATACTTATAGTACATATATGTGTCCTCTCCTCTGTATTGAGTAAAATCATAATCATAAAGACAGTTGTATGTTTTATAAGCAAGGTTAAAAATGAATAAATTTACTACATTTTTATTTATCATGAAACTCATCTTATCTCGCTTCATCGGACCACACATAACAATAACCAAGACAAAAACGTGAATGCCAAAGTTATAACAGGTACTATTATTTATTACACTAACTTTTTTTAGCCAACATGATCAAACCAAAAATAAACCAACTAATTAATTGATAATGATACAGCAATTAAAAATTATTTTATTTCACTTAATTATTTACTGCAGTGAAAGCTCTGTACCTTCAGGTATGCATCCACTACAACATGACAGGTCGTTGCTGGTGCTATATATGTGAAACTATTATCAAGTGCACCAATTAAGCATATCTACATGCTAATATAAATTATTATGGGGCCTTTGTACTCTCAATTAGTTAAAAATGCATAATAATAGTAATAATAATATCTATAACCTTAAACAGAAGACAAAGTGCATAATATTAAATATATTTTTTGAATAGAAAGTAATTTGTATTGCGTGGAAGGTTATGTATAATAATAAGAAGAATATTTGCTTGAAATTCTCAACAACAACAATGGTAACGGTTCTGACACATTTTTTTTCTGTGTTTTTAATGTAATGAGTTCAAATACTTTTAAAGTGTAATAAAGTTACGATAACATTGCCTTATAAATTATGTAACAAGTCATCGTCAAAGTCATTCGCAATCAATCAACCTTGTCATGTTGCTCCGTGTAAACTGTAAAAATGTCATGTATTGTAACACTGATGGTCTACGACACTTTACGTCTCTCTGGTGGTGCTATGTGCATTGCACTACAACATATATATATATAGAACCTTCTTTCATCATCATCATCATACACAACAGAAAATAATAATAATAAAAATAAAATGCGATAATAAAACTCTAAAAATGGAAAATCATCATCAAAAGAAATCAACATTAACATCTAAAGTTGGCTCAACCTTTTAACCGCACCAAGAGGACCAAGCAAAGCGTTATTTATTTGCAATACCGTAACAAATCATAGCAAAGTAGCGAGACTAACCTATATAATATACTGACTGATTACTTGTTTTTACTACACTACACCCACAAAAACATAAATTTACATTCATTCTCGAAATGCATACTACTACGTTACTTACTGTTGTTATTATTATTGCAACCTTTTTGGAAGTGAGTAGGTATAAACACAGACAAATATTTCGTTTCGACGATAATGGAAACAAGAAAAATCATCAGGGACATAAGAAGCTAATCAAACTGAAAAAACGACATATCCCTCACCCACTTTCCTCTCCCACTCAATACTAATTCATAATACATATATGTTATTGTTCTTATGAAACGCCAATATGTATGTAGGCATGCAAAAAGATAATATTAAGTTTAAAAAAGAAAGAAATGTATGAGTATTTTTTTATGAACGAAGAATGAATGGGATAACCATTATTGTATGTATATTACAGGAAGATATGAATGCAAATTGGTGATATTATTATTTGTATGCCCATCAAAACTTCTTGATGTATGTTATTGTTGTTGCTGTATATTGTGTTAGGTGGCTAGAATTTAAAAAAAAAAAGAGATTTGTTGTGACTGTTGCAGATAAATTGATTGGGCGTTTTGAGTATAAAAATGTGGTAGGAAGAATTTTATACCTAATATTCATTTTATTTTATTGACTGGCTGGGCTCATCACATGAGATCAACTTTTGACAACTTTAAATCAATCTTTTTTTTTTGACATCGCCCTTATTGTTCTCACAAATTCCCTCACACACACACACAAACATACGCACACGCATTTTCTTGACAAATTTGGTCATTGTGGGTCATCCTCACTATCAGCACAAATAAGAAAATCTCATCAGTGCAAATTTTTTTCGCTCACCTTTTTCTTCTTATTATCATTATTATCACTCTTTATTATTATCAATTATAACAAAGAATAAGAAATGATTAAATCATTTTTTTTTCTTCTTTTTGTGAGAGGAATCTAGAAATGAAAATAGTGACTAGTAACTTAACACATAATAACATATTACATTCTTGATTTAAAAACAGATTACAATTAAGAATGCCTTATGGTTGGTTAGTGATAGTGATGATAATGATGATGATCATCATCATCATCATTCTTTTTCCTTGTATTTTCATTTTAATTTGAACAACACAAATATAGAGAGTGGGTGCGTCATATATCAATAACCACACAAAAGCCGTAATAGTATATATATTCTTCTCTTACACAACAATACAAAACAGTCATTATTACTTTTTAAATATTTTTATTATTATTTTTAGTAGTAGTTATAGTATATCCACCCCATTTGTTATTTTAAAAAATATTTGATTTTTTTTTTGTAGGTACTCCTCTACAAAAATCTCCAAACTTCTCTAGTTCACATTATTTTATTACTCCTTTTTTTAAACAACATGAAACAATAATTTTCATTCATAGAAAATTAATGAAAGTGATCCGTCATGCATGATTTTTAATGAAATCGCTGCAGTCATAAATAAGATACACATTTTTTTCCTATGCTTGTTTTTATATGTTTAGGCGTCTTAATATTTCTTATTATTATCATTTTTGTTTTTAAATTCAATTAATTGATTCCGTTTTCATTTTTATTCTAAAATAAAGACAGCCTCCTACTATTTAAAATATGGTAGACCTAAAATGTAACCATAATATAATAAATGAAATGAACTTTTGAGCCAATTGATTGTGGTTAAATTTTCAAAAAAAAACAAACATTTAAATGCAACTGCAAAAAAAGAAAAAAAGTACTACACATAATAAATTCTTTTTTTTTTAATATACATAAAAAGTGCACTCAAAGTCACAAAAATCGGCAGTCTGCTGTCTAGTTGTAATATCGCTAATTATATGCATAATTTATAAAGCATATATTTATACGAACATTGAATCAAGGTATATTTACTTTCCACTCTAATGATTAAATACTTACTGTTCAATTTATTGTTTTAAATACCTTCGTGGTTTTTTTAAAGATAGACTTTCGGTGGATTGCGAGATACCTTGAGTGGTAGTAGTAGTAGTAGTAGTGGTATTTAAAACAGCAATACCATTGATTATAGTTGTTATCACCTGTATATATGCACTTGATTTTGTTAATAGGGGAATGCAACATGCTATTATTATGTTGTAGCTTAGAATCATATAATCAGAAATAATTAAATTATCCATTATTCATTTTCATTTACAGCCTCAGGAAATAATTTCCATTTCATTCATTTCATTTTTATTATTTTTTTAATCGTCATTATCATCACCATTTGGTTAAAAAGTATATATATATTTAAGCATGCTATATGTGTATATGGTTGGAGATTTTTATGTGTACATTTCGGTTCATCATTTATCCTTTTTTTTCAGGACATTCATTCATTAAAAAAACAACCAAAATCTATACACAAAATGATCATAAAAGGATCATATGCCTGATGCTATCACTTTTAAAGTACGCCGAGTTTCAAAAGGGGTTGTCTCGTAATTAAATTGGTTTTACTCACGCCATATAATCAAAACTTTTATTGCCAAAGTTTTAAAAAGAATATTAAAAAAATACTTCTTTATATCCCTGCATTTTATTCGTCGTGTTTTTTGCGTGGGCCAGGATGTGAACAATGCAAAAAAAACGTGTATAATAAAACAGCGTGTTATTGATGCCATTATATTGACTATGAATTTACTGTATCAGCACGTTTTAGAGTTTAAGAGAGAAAAATTAGAATCAAATGCAATCAGATTGGCTTTGATTCGCCCTTTTCTGTACTAAATGAACAAAGAGGGTATGGTTGTTAATGCATTGTTGCATTGATACTTTTAACGATTTATATTTTCATTATTTATTTATGGTGATATTATAATGTATGTAGATTATTGTGTATAATATATTGCATTGTATAAAATGTGTAAATGCATGTATTTAAAAAGTAGACCTCCTGGGAATATGATTTGATGGCATTATGTTTTTTTAATCAATCAATGAGAACCAGAACGGAACATAATATCATTCGTCTTTTCCTTCTCGATTTAGAAAAACAAAACTGCTCAAAAACACGAGAGAAGAGAGAGAGAGAGAGATGCATGCGCTATCATTTTTAATTTATGAATTGACAATGTACATATCATCAACTCTGTGTGCTGCTGCTGCTGCTGTGTTGAGTCTGTTGCAATTTCAAAACTACATTATTACAATTTAAAGAAAGATGTATAGATAATAATATCATAAATAATACAACAGAGGGATAAAAAGAAAGGGAGCGAAAATAGCGAGAGAGAGAGAGAGAGAGAGAAGGATAATAAGATATAAACCTGAAGAAAAAATATATATTATGCGAATTCAAAATGTGAGATGAGTGCAGTAGTGCATTACTTTATTACTTGCATATATGATGGTTAATGTGAACACACAAAAGTTATTTTTTTAGGATGATATGAGAGGATGATGATTGTGATGATTTTTATGTATGATACTGAATGAGATATTATAGATGTAGCTGACAGTACCTCTTGTATCATCCACACCAAAAATAGATTAGGTAGAGATACATTTTGCAAACACTCGTCGTCTCATCATCATCATCATCGACGCAAACCCTTCAGCTTCTCTTTGAAGCGAGCGTCAACAAAATCATGTTTTTTTCTTCCTTCGTCCCCAGTCCCCACTCCCCACAAAATTAAGCACAGTAAAACTATCAATAATCACGCTCGTAATTCTTTCTGTGCAAGTTTATTATACATGTTATATTTTGTTATGTAGGATTATTTGTCTATATTTTGTGTTGGTAATAAAATTAAAAATTAAAAGTACTTAAATATATATATGCACACGTGAAGTGGTAGTAAACATGGGGTATTAACGACGGTGTTTTTATGATGGTCCACCAAAAAACAATAATTACTTTCATGAAGAAATTTAGGAAGGGGAGGAGGAGACACGGTTTTCCTTTTGTATAGAAATAAAAGAGTTGATTTTATGAAATACAATAGAACTGCAAATATAGGTACTTTATTAGTTCCTCAAGTAGGTAAACATGGTCTTATACACACACATTCACACACACAGAGTTAGTCCTTAATTGTGATGATGATTAGTTACATACCAGAAGATACCAAGACTTATAATAACTCATCTTTATGAATCCCTTTTTGCTTGCAAACTTTCTTTTTGCCCTCAATTATTTTATGGGACGTTAGTAGTAAAGTATATAAACGCGTATACTGAGGGCTTTGCATTTGCATCCATGCCTTTATGTGTGTAGTGTACACACATTTACACGCAAGTTGCTATGCGAAAATGCACAATGACAAATGAGTGAGTTTCGTCATATAGGTAACCATCATCATCAGCTCCACCAGGTTAATTATACCACAAATTATGCGTAATGCAGTTACCTAACTTAAAGGAGAAATGCAATGTGTAATAGAACATATTATATTAATATTATTATGGTACATATATACACATGTGTATGGCAGTCATACCAATTACGTGGGAGATGATGCACTAGTCTTGTTTTAAAATTAGTTCATTAACCAACCGTGATGATGTTTCAGACTGGGAATAATAATAATAATAATAACCAATAATAATAATAATAATAATAATAACATATATAAAAGTATATGCACACGTCTGCTGCACAAACAAACAAAAAAAGGAAGGAGAGAGCTGTGAGGAGATTTTATAAAATACGCAATAGCTACGAGCTACATAATCAAAGTAAGCCAATGTACCCAAGTTTCCGATACATAAATATATGTACATACATATATGTGGTTTGAACTACATGCTTAATCAAATTTTTGCACTTCTTTGAGAGACCCTTCCTTCTGATCATCGTGAATGCACTTTTCAAATTTTGTACAAAAAAAAACTTTGCTAATTTAAGAATCAACTTTTGAAGAAAAAAATGTATCATCAAAAGTAGTTTTTTTATGTTTATTATTTATTGCGAATTTTGCATCTCTCGATATGCACGAAATGCTACAGACAAATAAAATACTGACGAAACTTACAAGAGCATTATCACCATCAAATATAGTACCTACGCACGGAACAATGGAATGCAGAAAAATGTATGTATATACCTACAAACGTAATATCTACTTGCATACATATGTACATATTGAGTGAACCAGAAAATAGAAAATGCACAACAAATTCCGTTGGAAAATTTAGCATCGCAATTTTTAGCGCAGCAACACAACAACCAGCAACAAGAACGTCATCAAGAGGAACAAAAACATTTACCACCACATCCTCCAAAGAAAGAAGCGTGGGAGTAAATATATAATATTTATGTATTATTATATTATTAGTAGTAGTAAGTATTATTAACATTTTGCGAAGAAACATGTTATTGAAATCGTTCTGGGTGTCTGTTCGTCCGGCCGTCCGTGCAGGATCTCCTGCCAACAGTGTTAACTGGTGAACCCAGTGGTTGGCCCACATTTGGTACATAGGTACCTTAGGGCATGACCTTGCCACAATGACACTTTACCCCGCGGGATGCCCCCTGGGGACATGCTTGACCCGACTGGATTCAGACTTGGTATACAAGTACCTTAGGGTATTTTGAAATTGGAACATATTTTTTATTACATAATTGCGGTAAATTGGGGTACGCATGGATTTTTACACACTGAACACGAATTTAGTCAGTTAACCTTCACCCCCACGCCAGGAGGGTACAGCAAAATGTTATTCCAATCAGTTACAATAGCTGGTTAATATTATCACCAGCACGCTCAAAATCATCATCATGTCAAAAGTTTGATTATATTCCTCAGAGCAGCCTCCTGTTCAACAACAACAACAACCATAACAAACTGGTCTGATTGACGGTTTGAACATTTTCCCTCTATATATTATATTGTTCAGTTGACTGTTCACTTCTTTTTTTTGACATTGCATCGCATCATTTATTTTTATATTGTTAGACCAAAACCTAAAGAGGCATTAAGGCTGCCTGTAAGAACACGAAAACAGACAACCATCTTTGTACAATATTGCATTTTTACAAGTTATTTGCACATGCACACAAATTATACGCAAGGCTTTATGCAAATTTTTAAAAATGTATGTTTAGCTTTAAAGCATTCAACATAAAAAAAAAACTTTCTTCCGAACATGGCAAACTGCGTCTCGGTATCTTGTGAGACCATCCCAAATCTCTTTTTAGGGGATTATATTTGTACAAAAAAATAGAAGGACAAACATGCACCACCACCAAATGCCGCGCTACAACAACATGCATAAAATACACACCATACAAATACAAACAATAAAAAGTCATAACAAAAAATATTGACCTTTCATTTATCTTCGGCCAACCCATTAAGTTTATAGTAACAACCGATTAAAAAAAACGAATACAGTATTTTGCAACTGCATGTAGTCCCCCGAGTGCAATTTACATGTTTTTTATCCTTCTTTTTCCTCCGCTCATGTTTTTGCATTATATTCCACTCAGATAGATGTACAGAGATTAGCTTACGTGCGAGTTATCATGTTCACTTTTTTAGGAACCAAGTATAGTACAACCAAAGAATAATATTACGATGAGGTATAAATTGTTACGCTGTCTCTTTGTTGCCACTGCCCTGTCTTTTCTCGTTGCTAAAAAGGCAGCAGCAGAGTATTGTAACTTATTCATATTTTTTAATCTTTGGCAATGTCATCATGAACGTCATTAGTTTTTTTTACTACTTATTTTACCATCATCACAATAAAGTCATATAGACATGGTGATAACAATTATTGAGCATTCAGTGTCGCCGAATTTTTATCTTTATTATACAACAAGAAATAATAATAAAAATATTATATTATTGCACATCTGCTTTGCAGTTTTTTTTACACACAGGAAAAAAAACTGGCGGTGATTTGATGCCTGCCACCTACTGCATACCATATCGCACCACACTTGGCTACGATAATGGAGAATATATTGAGATGATGATGATGTTGATGATGATGATGATGACGATAATATGGTGTTAAAATGCAATGTAGTGTCGTTCGTGGTTCTTTTATTGTTTAGGAGGATACAATATAGTTGAATATAAAGTCACATAATTTGATATAAAGTATATTATAAATTTTTTTAAAGATTTTTTTTTAAATCTCGCGACTGCTGACGACGGTATCTTTTGTGAGAATATAAGTTAATTCTTGATTCTCATAATCCTCCTCCTTGATAATATTATTACTAAATCATGACAACTACATGAAAGTCTTTTTTTTTGCATTTATTTGTGGACAAAAAAAAATGTTGAGGGTGAGAAAAAAAGCAACAGAGATTTTTATATTGTGATGCTGATGATCAGCACATCATCATCATCATGCCTGAGCAGAG
>JAHZNC010002605.1:0-11959 GCA_027744095.1 Zhuqinia jingwanae | reverse complement strand
AACTCTGTATGTAACAGATATTTAAGGGGATCAGCAGATCAATTTAATGATATAATGGTAAACTAGGTATTATTATAATAATGTAGTTATTTTGCAAATGCATCAAATTTCAAGAAAAAAATGTTATAATAAGCGCACACTCCTCATCATAATCTTTGAGATAGAAAATATGCTATTAAAAAGTGTCTAGAAGATATATAAACATGGTTTCACTATAAAAAAAACAAGATAAATTCAACAACAAAAAAATGTATTATTTGAGCTTCATCTCACGTTTCAAACTTTCTAGCACACTAACGATGATAAATGGATTCTCTTTTTTCCTTGCCTTTGTCATTAAACTGACAAAATTCGCTCTGCTGAGTTGGTAAAAAAAAACTTTTTTTAAGTAAAAAAAGGAAAAAGAAATAAAATGGAAAATAATGATGTGCCAAAAGTTTTTAAACTATTATTTTCACTCTTTGTTTTTATTTTTTTACAGGAAATAAAATAGTCACCTTCCTTCTTCATCCACACTCCACTTCACTAGGACGAAACCCAATTCAAGTACTGGGACGGTACTTATTTTATATTTTGGGTTAAATTGCTGCTATTATTTCACACATCATATCATAAAGCACAAACATAAAGGAAGTGCACTCATGTGAGGAGAATGAGAAGATGATCAAGATAATGGAAGTTATAATATGGTTCTTAAGCCATACAATCAGACGTGTAGGCAGGAACACATACATCCATATTACTACCACCACGGCACATATCACACACACCATCACCATTTCTAATAATGTGTGTTCCATCCTCAACTATCTCAGTTAGCATACTTTCTTTCTTTCTTCCTTCTATGCACAACATTTCATTACACGGCACACCAATGGGTTACCTATATACTATAGTATAGGAGTAGTGGATGATGGTAATGATGATGGTAATGTTGAAGCTCGAAATGAGAAAAAAAATATTGGTACTCAGATAGTACGACGGAAAAAAAGGAAAAAAAAACTTTCTCTTCATTTGTCTGTCTACAACTTTCACTCAAAAACAACTCAATTTATCCTTCTATCCCTGACTTTTCATCTTTCGTTTAATTCATTCATTCCCTACCTACCTTAGTACCTTCCCTATATAATGTACAATGCGCATAGTGAAATACTATTGCTATCATGTTTTTATGAACAAAAAAACAACAAACCTACATAATACAATACACGACTTGTATTTTTATATACGTGCCTACTCATGTGATCTTTCACCAAAAAAAAAAATAAGTAGGAGAACAATCCTCATCGTGAGAAATGACATGAAGTGAAAGGAAGGAAAATAAATGACAAAAGAAAACGAAAAGCTGATCCGTGCTCACGGTGTGAACTGACTACCCAATATATGTAATTTTCTTCTTTAACTTATAAATATATGGTACCTTCATAAAAAAAAAACTAAATAAGCGTTCTGTGCCACCATACTTTTCGTTACCAAGATTATCTAAAGAACCAGAAGGAAAGTGAGTGGGAGACAGAAGATGTTTTTAATCTTCAACTTTAGCGTAATGTTCATCTTCCTTTTCCCATGATCCTTTCAATTTTCCCAGACTCAGACCGGTCATTTTTCTCTTTTTCTCTTGTGTGCAAGACAGAATTAAGCATGGATCTTGCTTTAGCACTCCAGACTTACAACAATACTGAAAATATTTATACGTAGGAAGGCATATACGTGTGAATGTAAGGATGGGTACTCTCAAGTCTGTGGACAGACAGATGGATAGTCAGGAAAAAAATATTCCCAGAATGACTTTGTGTACCTTATCCACTGCTGAATCTATGTATGTATTTACATTCGAAATTATACCATACCATAAATTTATTTTGTTGATTCTCTATTCTCTCATGACTTTATAGCCACCAGTCAGTCAGTCACAATCAGTCCAAACGTGGAAATTAATCCACTAATCCGATTTATTGAAGAAAAAAGCGTTAGAAAGGAACTGGTGCAGGGACAGCAATGTGTATACTTTTTCCCCACATCACATCCTAATACAACCACGGACTTACTTTTTTAAGCTGCTTCTTCAGCTGCCCTTCTGAATTAGGCTGAGAATTTTTTTGGTAACATAAAGTACAGTTAATAAATAAGAACAGACAAGAAAAAAGGGATCAAGCCAATCCTCAATGCCAACGTAGAAAACTTGCAGGGAATTACTATGTATAAAAAAAGGAGAAGGAAGAAAAAAATATCTTGAAATACGAGAAGCCCTTTTATAGATTTTTTTACCTCAACGTTAGCACAACATTTTTTATGTGTGGTCATGTTTCATATAGGGACATAAAGAGATATATGCATTTTGTAATATCTCAACCCATTTGAGTTGAGAAAAGCAACCGCAATTCCAACAACAAAACAACTATATGCATACTTTTCTTAAGAAGTGCTCGTTGTATGTTCGCGTGGGAAATTGCGGCGATTGTTATAGTAGTATTTACAGCTATATGTTTTTATACAGGATTATTATATACCTTTAAAAAGAAGGATATGAATGAACACTTTGAAAGCACTATTTTGTACGTATTTATGTTCTATTTGCCTTTTCTACGTCCGGAGTGATTCGACTGTTCTTGTTGTCCAAGTCAATTTTTTTTGCTTGTATAAGTACATATTACACCATTCATACATCTAACTACCTCAACCTTCCTTTGTATTTATATGAAAAAATTATATATCTATCTATATAAGTCGATGAATTTGTTGCTAGTGCCATAACAGCGCGCAGCTTCATCGGTATTTCTGCTGAACTAAAGCCAATCCCTTTTGCCAGCTTACTTTTGGTCACTTTACTACTTTTGGTTATTTTTCACTCCTTTTCTCTCTCTCTCTCTCTCTCGTCTACTCGTCTTGTATCTGACACATCAACTCTTCTGTGCTTATGTACTTTTTATCCTTGTTTGTCTACTTTCATTTCCTCTCTCTTCTCTCTCTTCTCTCTTGGGTATTAAGATGGCCAAAAGGAAAATAACAGATGGATATGAACAAAAAAAGGGAACGTACTTAAAAGAGAAAAATAGGCAGTGCACGTGGTATATACTAGTAGTAGAAAGAGTTTTGTAACAAGTAACTTTTTTATTTTGACTTTTTTTCTGGTGGATTTGGCTTTTTTTATGCATTGATATATAGTATGGTATATGTACATATATATACAGCCATGTATGCATCTAACTTGAAAGCAAAATGCACCAGAACATCAAAGTGACAGCATGAAATATCACAACTTGGATTCTTTACTGCTGTAGTAGATTTGATGGTATATAGGTACCTATATAATATATTATTATTGCTCTTCACAAGTCTAACGGTTGGTTTTGTGTGTTGGTATGTATGTACAATGTATAAAAACGTGTGGTCGTCGTGCAAAAGGCATGTACTCTGTACATTGCATTTCCTTTTCCTCTGCCGCCGCTTACAATTTCTGTGTGGGTGAAAATTGATATCATGTGAGATGTGATGGCACACCATAAACATGTTGTTTGGTTGGGAGATGATCTTATGTATTCGAGTTGGGATTGGGATCGGGACTGTGTGGTAGGGAGCAAGGATATATACTCAACCAATGAATGATTCTTCTCTGGACTAGATAACGAGCCATATAACTTCCTGTCTGTTGGAAATTTATAGAGTTGTATACACTTTTGCCATTTCCGCTGTATATTCATACAGTGCAGCAGTCGGTGTGTTTGTGTTGGTTTCACATGTTGATAAGGTCTGTGCATGAATCTAGTGTCCCAGATTGTCCTTGAGTTAATAATAAATATGACTGAAATACTATTTGCGTGTTTTTTTTTTGGCATTTGCATCTGTGATTTTTGTACTTTCAGTAGCGTTCTTTTTCTTTTTTAAGTAAAGTCCTACTACTAATGTAATGTCGTACTTTTATGGATGGGTTTGTTTCCGAAACTATTTCATTTCCCTCGATTTTAATTACCAATGGTGTCTAACCACAATCAAAACTTAAACTCTGTAATTAGTGAGGCACATCTATTTTGTAAGTCAGCATACTTTATGATTAGAGCATGCTCATTGGGTTACAATGAAAGAAATCTCCAACCATCAAATTGGAATTAACGAAGAAGAGCGGAAATTAACAACAAAAGCGACTGGCTCTTGTGCCAAAACAAAATGGTGTAATAATAGGTAGGTACCTATGTACATATAGTGAGAAAACTGGTAATTAAGGTTGCGATCTTATCTTAAGTGTTTTTTTACTTTCCACACATACGCTTCAATACCTCTTTTGTGTCACCAACATTTTGGCGTCGGGATGTCAATATATACATAGGACTTAGTTACTCGCTTTACAACTCTACAATGTCGCTTCTTATGTAGTTCTTATTCTTGAGAGCATTTAGTAAGTAAACACGTATTCACATCATTATCTCACAAGATTGTGTAATTTTCGTTTCCACGCATCACCAACGACAAAGAAAAAACTATACTTTTGAGTATATCATTCGTATACTCGAAAGCAAGCTGTCAGACGTGCACAAGCCTATACATACAATCCCTTTTATATATCATCATCATCATCATCTTTAAGTGTTTTTTTCTCTTAAGTAATAAAGCAAGCAAGCAAATTATGCTTCTTTTCTTGGTAAGCAGTAATGAGAAAGAAAATCTACTAGTCTTTGCATTACAAACAGACATTTTGTTATGATGAAGAAGAAAACTTTTAAAAGGAAAAGTGTACATATTTTTTATTTCTTTTCCTTTTAAGATTTTTTTTTCTGTCTACTTCTTTAGTCAACATTATTTCTTATACAAAAGTAAATAGGAAAATGCACCCAAAAAAATCTTACATATGCATACAAAAAAATGCTTAAGAAAACCCGTAATAATGTTTGTCTGTGTGAAATTTATATGTCTAAAAAGTAAAGTAGTATAGCAGCATAGAACATCTGCACACACGTCTACTTTTTGTCACATTTTTTTACTTACTTTTACTGAAGAGATACTTTTCTCTCTTTCTCATCATCTTCAAGAGTAGTAGAAAAGCAGCTCTTCATTCATGCGCAACAATGATGATGACGGTGATAATAATAATGGCGTGTGCGTTATGTGCGGAACAGGTAATAAGAGGCACGAGCAAACAATACTATTATATACTTTTCTCTTTTTTTTGCTTGACAACTAAGTATAATCTTTTAACAAACAACAGTCGTAAACAAGCAGGAGAATAAGTAGAAAAAACGTTTGGAAGATGCTCAGGATTTTACATTTATATTTTTGCTAGCAAAAAGTGGCAAAATGTATCAGCAGAGCCAAAAGAAGTAGAGTACCATCAAACTCATGGATTTTCTTGTGCCTTTTTTCCATCTTCGTTTTTACCAAAGCATCATGTATATGTACTTTTTGAGTTTTTATGTGTGTATTTTCCTTATCATCATCATCATCATCATCATCATCAGCAGCAGCAGCAGCAGCAGCATCATCTCAATTCCCTAAATATTACGGTGAAAGTAAAAAAGAGTAAGAGTAGTGGTAGTAGTAGTAGAAGTAGTGAGAAAACAAACAACTACTTTTTGTAGACATTATATATTATCAGTATTTTATGTTATTTTTCTAGTTTCTTCTCCTACTTCTTCTAGTTTACTGGTTGAAAAACAACCGTGTTTTTTTTGTTAAATAAAAAGGAATATAGGTATATATGTATGTAAGCAACAAAACACAACAAACAATTCGTTTTCCTTTACCAAAAAAAAACAACGTTCTCAACAGGAAAAGAGGAGTATATTCCCTTATGTTATTTATTTATGAACCACACAACTTTCCTACGACGATATGCTAGTGCTGCTGAGCTGAGATTTTCCAGAAAATATGTGCCGACTATTTTCCATATTGTGTAAACCCAAAAAATGGCCTAGTATATTTATTATTATTATCGGATCGTAGGTGTGTCTATTATGTACCTATATATTTAAGCATATCATATGTATAGTGCATTCAAGACCAAGATCAAACCAAGTGTGTGTTTTAAGATGTAAAGTTGTTAAACCTTTTTGCGTATTGGTATGTATATGGTATGTATGGGTACGTATGTACATACCTCCTTGGGGAAAGTGAAGACAACATGTGAAAAAAGAGAAAGTTTATTTTCTCTCTTGTGAAAGGATGTGTATACCATTTTGCGCGTACGCACATATGCAAGCATGCCATATAAGTACAATATATGCATACTATGTAGTTTCACCTAATATATGTACATTTATGTATTTTGAGATCTCTCTGGCTTGGCTACAGAAAAAAAAGTAAACAAGATCGTTTCCCGTAATCATAATAAACAACGTCTTCACTCCAACAACAGCACAACAAAGCAGTAGTTATCATAAATTGCAGGGTAATATTGTAATACCTCTTTGTTTATCCTGATATATATATATATATCCTCTTGTTGCTGAAAAGGATTGCTACAAGCAAAACAAATACTACTACTAAAGCTTGTAATGTGCGTAAGGTATGCTGGTAATCACACAAAAAAAAAAGAGTGAACTGATTTGGATTCGGGATATTTATACTATACATTTGTTTAATTTTTTTAAAGAAATAATTTATTTTCTCAGCTTTACTTTCATTTTGTGTCTATTCAGATATAAAATGCTGCTTTCTTTTCATTCGTACCCTAGAACAAGCAGTGATAGTGATGATTAGATAAATGAAAAATTAAGGGAATGAGGCACCATGGCATACAAAGAAAAAGAAGGAAACGAGGGAAAAATTGTTTCTTTTGTATGATTTAAACGAGTTGATGGTTTTTGATGTGAGTGAACTGAAGCACTAGTAATTGTCATCATCATCATCATCATCGTCAACATCGCCATCATCCCACCCAACAGTAATACAGTACCAACATACTCCCCACCATCATCTATTTTCATTCTCTTTCTCATTTTGTTTGAAATATATGTATTTGTATTGTATATTTTATATCATTCAGTGTTGATGATGAGGATAAGGAAGGAAGGAGGTAAAAAGATAAAAACGGATGACGAGTATTATATTGTTGTAGTTTTTTTTAACCATGTGTATTATAATGAATTCTATTGTGTAACCATCACGTATTTATTCATATGTGTTGGTATGAATCTATGAATTCACCCATGATATATATGTATGTGTAAGTCTGTACAATGCATAGGCATATATTTTTAAAACGATTATGGTCTACGCATCCTGCATCCCTCCATAGTTTTTTTATTGTCCTTCCCTCCTTCCTTCAATTTTCATCTTTAGTACACACACATCCCATCACATCACAGTAGTGAGATGAAAGTTGTCAGGAATAATAAGAGCGAATGAAACACACAAAAGTCCACAACACACACACACACACACACACACACACACACACACGCACATACAACATGAGCCATGGAATAAAAAAAGGATGAATAGACTGCGGGTTTGTCTTTTTTCTGAGCATTTAGGGACTATGAATTTTATTTCTTATTCTTCTTCCGCTTTGTTTGAGAATCTTTTCTACTATTTCTGAGAAAGAGGGAAAAGAAGACATTACGAAAGGATGGTACGTACATAAATACGTGCAGTCATGTCTATTATAATAATGGTATATACATACAGATAGTGCTCCATTTTCTTATTTTCTGCACGATATGTGTGTGTAAGGATATATGTACATATTTGTAGTAGTTTACACTACACTTCTTGAATGCCAATAGAAAAATGGCTCCAAGGTTCCAAAAATGACAATAATCTCACGAGTGCAACAACAAAATACATAACAGCAGCAGTAGCGCATCATTTTCTTGAGCATTCTTTGTTGTAAAAAGGGAATTTCTTTGAAAATCCTGTAGTAGTAAAGTTGAATAACTTGCTGCTGCTCCGTTTTATAAAATGATCACTGTCGTCATCAACAAAATGAAACGACTTTGAGTCTGCATCAACGACATACAACTTGACCATTTTTTTCTCGAATTTCAAGAGATGGTGTTGGCTAGCGCCACTGTTTACTTCAAAACAAGCACATATTTTGCTAATAGTCGTGTGTGTGAAGTGAAGCTATGTATGTATGTTAAGAAGAAGAAAGGAAATACCAGCAAAAAAAATATTCTTGTGTATGTGTCGAGTCGAGTAAAGTAACATTAATCCATGTTGGCAGATTTTTTTCCTTTAACTCTCTTATCTTTCGCTTAGAGGCAGTTTCTCTCTTTCTTCTTTCTTTTTGGTAGACCTTTTGGCTACAAGCCAGATTGATTGGCTTGTTGAACTTCAGATAGACAAAGAGACGGAGTGAAAGCGTGCATTGTACCCAATTTTAAACCTGATCGTTGTACTACGACGCTGAGTATCTGTACATTCTCTGTACTCTATACCGCATGTATATATTTACATAATTTCACTGGTACAGCATGACCAAGGCTGTTAAGTATTATCATATGAAAGGCAACATTTCCTTTCATATCCAGCCATTTTGATGCTTGTCGAGTTAATACTGCCGAACGAATGTATAAATATAGGAAATTCCATGTCACGAAACACGATACAGACAAGAAGACCCTTATTGTACGGATGGATGAGCTGCAACTACAACTCTGAGTCTTGTGATCCAATCAAGAAATCAGTAGTAGAACGAGCATGTTCACAAATGTGACATTTGGGATACATGTATGTGGGTGGGTAGGTTTTATATGTATGTCTCAATCAGCTTATTTGCTGCAGTTTGCAGTTTGGGATTACAGAGCGTCAAAAACTAGACCAATAGTAGTTGATTATATTTTATTATGTTGCCCTTATCATGTCACCCCCGCCAATCAACAGAGAAGTCATCCAAGCAACATTTAATCGGAATAACATGTATGTATGTATATCTTGTAAATGTGTAATCATTCCATGTGTGTTATTCGGAATTGCAGTAGTTGCTGGCTTTGTAATTTCCTTTTATGTATATTTTCATATTTTTTTTGTCTAATATTTTATTTAATGCGAATCCAGTTGTTGTTGCAACGATTATCAACATACACACCAGCGCAGGACAATATAATAGCACGGGATAGTAGAATATGTAGTATTTTTTCTTTAATCAAACAACTGGAAACAATGGAGGATGAGAGACCTTGCATTCTTGCGTTTGCTTGAAAGAAAATGGGATCCATCTAAAATAAGTATAGTAGCAAGAGGAAATGTTCTCGTTTCCGTTTATTATTGCTCTTTTGGCCTTGGAGATGATATTATCCTTTTTGTGTACCACTCACCCAAGCGGCAGTTTTGCTTGTGAGGTTGGGTTCTTCACAATATTATTATCATTTTTATGGATCTTCTTGTTTTTTTATTTACTTTATGTCTATATATATTAGCATGTATGGTATAAAATAAGCCTTATTCTCATACCTTAAAACTGTGTGATAAAAGGTACCAATATCATCATTGTTATCTTCATACCATAACAATATTAATATTTGAAATGAGTATCTCTAGAATATCGCTCTCTCTCTCTCTCTCTTTGTGCTCTGCTCTGCTTCTTTACTTAATTATGTATCTGTATATATATACAGCCCATGGTCCGCATATTGTCTTCTCTATTCGTTCTCGTCGTTTGCGCATTATTAATGCTGCATTAGTTCCACTTCTGTTACTACTATTATTATTTTAACGTACATATGTAGATAATGCTAACTGTTTCCCATAAAAATATATGCAGAAGCCTTTTTTCCTTGTTTGCCTTACTACAACAAGTAGCCAGTTGATTGTAAAACATCCACTCTGAGAGAGAGAGAGAACATTATATGATAACGGGGACATTATGATAACAAGAGGGCATTTAAAATGCATTAATTTGGCATACATTGTGCAAAAGTTACTTTTAACGTGTTGTACAGATATTCAAGGCGCAAGAAGGCATATATATATATACCACATACATATATAAAATGTAGGTCTGTTTGGCGTTATCGTCCGCTGCATTTACAAGCACTACTACTGGATAAGAAAAAACAGTAGCAAATAGCGTCTAGCCAAAAACGCATTAATACAGAGATAAATCCACCGTTTCCTCTCATCTCGGGATAATGTTGATGATAAAAAGCTGGAGATGTGTGTGTGTGTGTGTGTGTGTGTGTGGATCTTTCGTTTTGAATGACCATCATCACCCTATACTAGCACCACATATTCACCATTTTGTGTAGTTCAGAAGAAGGGAAAGTAGCGCATTTATACATGAATGCCCACTATATGTACTATATGCCCACACATACCACCACCTCCACCACCGCATTGCATCCTTTCCTCTTTTATATTGTTGCCTTTCAGACACTACTATTCACATAATATTAACCTTCTCATAAGTGTGATTTGTTGTAAGTGCACGTTTCCTTTCTCTTTTCACTTTGACTCTCTTTGACTATTTTCTAGTGTGTTGTAGCCGAGAGAAAGATGGGTTGAAAGAGAGAGAGAGAGAGAGAGAGTAAGGAGGAGGAAAAGTAGAAAAGAATTAGGTCGGTTTTTGGCTTTCCAAGCTGGATTACATTAAAGTTTCTACGTTTTATCCCCTGTAAGCAAGACATGTATGTATGCAGATTGCGATTCGAATACATTTTTATAATGCTACACTAAAGAGCCTCCTCCACAAACACACACACACACACACACACACAAATAAATGTCCTAGCTCCTTCTCTCTATTTCTCCTTCACCGCGTAACAGCAGTTTTTTATTAAATGGGGACAGGAATGCATCCGGTGTTTTATGGGATCCAATTTTGACTTTTATGGGGAGAATGCAAAGCAGCATCATTCAGAGTCGAACCACCACCACCACCAAAAAAACCGTAGGAAGCTTTTACAAAAGAAAAAAGGAGAGTAAACGAGCAAGGATCGCGAACGGGTGAATGATAATCATCATTATCATCATCATGAGCATCCTCCTCCTGTCCTCCATCGTCTTGCAAAAAAAAGAAGCAATTGCGAAACGACAAGGAAGAGAGAGAGCTTGAAAGATATAATGTTTTTCGTGTGATGTAGGGCTATGCATGTTTTCTCTCTGTCTGTGGCTCCAAGTTTACTCCTCTGAAAGAAGCTTTCAACTGTAACAACCAGAGAATGAGTGGGAGGAGGAGAAAGAGACAGGCGAAAAAATGAAAGAAATTGCAACTATGTATATTTTATTGGGTTATTCCATTTTTTTTTTACTGATACTACTTATGTATGTATTGGTATATGTATGCACACCTACATACCTAAATATTATTATTTACGTAAGATGTGTAGGTAGTAGTAATAGACAGAACGGTAGAGTGGTTATACACAATACATATATTCAAAAGGAAAGTAAGTGTCAAAAAAGAAGAAGTAGTACTAAAGAAAAAACGAAGAAAAAGTTCAAAATGCCGGAAAAGAAAATCAGTATACCAAAAAAAACAAGGTGTCCTCCTTTCCACGAGATGTTGTAAAAAGGGGAAATTTAGGGATAATAACAGTATATACATAATAGAATACTATATGCATATATTCTTCTCTGGTTATGATCACGATAATGGCATATACCCCACGTGCATATAAATAAAGAAAAGTTTTCTTCTTTTTTTGAAATTGTGCATGTGTCTTACCACAACAACTCTGTATATATCTATAGCTGGTATGATCATATATGTATATGTATAGTTTAAAAAGCCTATTTATTTGTGCACAACTTTCACTTCTCACTCATTCATTCATGTCGTCTCTTACTTTCTTACATGCATATGCATATGCACATGTGCCATATATGTGACTTGTATAAATTGTCAGTGAAAGAAGAAGTGAAAGAAATACCAAAGGCATATTATGCATACAGTAAAGAGATGGAGATGCTGGCAGATTTGTTGTACGAGTCCTGCCGCTGTTCTCCCGTTCTTCAAATAACGAAGTAAAAGTAGTAATATGACATTTAGTTTTCTTTTCTTTTCCGGATCAATACTACTGTCGTA
>JAHZNC010002604.1:0-15062 GCA_027744095.1 Zhuqinia jingwanae | reverse complement strand
GGTGAGGTTCACAGGACAGAGAGGAGAGAGAGGGCGAAAGGAAAATATAGACAGAAAGACAGAGAGCCCATTATTATTGTTGTTATTTTATTATTATTTTTTATATAGATGATGATGACGATAATATTATATGGACAGGGGCCAAAAAAAGAGCGAGCCAGACCATATCACATCTAAAGGACAATGACGACGATGATGATGATGACGATGGTCAATGAATGGTTTTCACATAATATTTTCCATTAGGATTTTTTTCTTTCTTTTTCTCTTCTTCTGCTGAAGAAAGAGAGACAGAAAGACAGAAAGAGGGAAACATAAACCATGTGTCCATTGTCCTTTCATTCTTTTTCCTCTGCCATATGTCCAGCAGCAGGAATTTCCTTTTTTATAGCTTGTGTGTGTGTGTGTGGCTTTCTGTTTCTGTTTCTGTTTGTATGTGTGTAGCTAGCATTCCCACTCCCCCTTGGCAGTCGATGAGACTAAGGATGTTTTTGATGATGATGATGATGATATAGTAAAAGGAGGTTCCTTTTCCCCATTTATTTCTTCTTCTTTTTGTGTGTATGTAATGGCACACAAGTAGATAGTGAGTATAAGTTGTGGTTATGGAAGCAGCAGCAGTAGTAGTAGCTGTTGTCAAAACTGAAGAGTAAGAAGGAAACGTGTCCCCTGGTATCTATCTATGTATCTCCTCTCTATCTATAGCTATCCCAAATGCCACAAAATATATACATACCTTCGTATATTCACAGAGGAAGGTAAGAGAGATGGAATAACCAAGAAGAAAATAAAACGTTACAGAGACAAAAGTACAAGAGGAATAAGGAGTTGTAGGGAACATAACCACCAATATTACTACTACAACCACTACCACCATCATAGAAGGAGAAGCGGTAGCAGCAAATAAAAAAACAGGGCATAGAGCAAACAGTCTCTCAATGAATTTATTGCTTCTGTCTTGTCATGATTTCCAGGTCAATATTGATACAACAACAATAACAACACAGTACACAAAGAGGAGTAGCAGTAGAACTACTGGTAAAACATATAATATATAACAGCAGGATATTATTATGAAGAAGAAGAAGAAGAAGAAAGAAGTAAAACACGGAGGTCTCTTTTCTCTGTTTGTTGTCCCCGTTTGTCTCACTCACTCAAGTCAAGTCACTTATTTTATTTCTCTCTCTCTCTCTCTCTCTCACCAGCTGTGCGTGTGGTAGTAACAATAAAACGTAAATAAATATAGACAAAACAGATATGGATGGATGGATGGATGGAAAGAGAGAGAAGGAGAGAGAGAGGATACATTGCCTTTTGTCTTTGTACCGAAAAAGAAGATCCGATTCCTTTTTCTCATCCTCCTCCTCCTCCTCCTTCTGTCACCAAGTCTATATACTTAAATGCCGGAGGCTCATACAACAAACACAATAAAATGTATACACTACACACACTTGACCTGCTGCTCCTCCTCCTAAAGAGAGTGTGGCGTAAGAATGTAATAATAATTCTTGCACATACTACAGCATAGTAGCTTACAAATTGTATACCTAGTATAAAAAAAAGTAAGGAATGTGTTTTAGTAGAAGAGCGCACCAATATAAATACATTTTATTTCTTCCTCCTCCATATTCTTCTTATTTGTACACTTATCACCATAGGTAGTAGTTTTAAGGCAATACGGAAATTTATGTGGCGGAAATAAAGGTGGAAAGCAAATAGTGTAGCTGATCATCAATATTATTTTCATTAGTTCCTTCCTTTTTTGTATACCATGTCAATATATATACACACGTGGTACACAGACCACGAGGGAAAGAAATTAAACGAAAAAGACAATGAAGGGACGGTCAATATCAACGACAAATGGCAAAAAAATATACACACATACACACAAATGTGCCTATATATTCATAAGTATATTACTTATGCTACTTTCTTTCGCCGCCGTATGTCGTAAATGTTGGACATTCTAATCAATGTCAATACATTCTAAGTGCAAACACACATTTACTCAAAGAGGAAAGTAAAAGATTTCCATAAGCATTAGTGCTAGTGAAATGCTCAAGATGAAATTTTCAGATAAAGAAGAAGAAAAGGAAGAGAGAAAAACACCATTTTTTCCTAGCTCACACACGCATATTATACACATATTATATGCCTGCCTATATATATGGATACTATACAGCAGAAGGGAGTAGACAGAAAAGAGACAAGAAAATACGCAATGAAATTTCCCAAAAGACATGCCAGACCACCAGACCAATGCCAGTCAGCCCAAGTGCATCTTTTTTTGACAGAAATAAAAAAATATAGGAAGAAAGGAGAAGGAAGAAGGGGCAAAGAATAAGGAAAAATAGAAGTTTTGTATATGTTTTCCCTCAAGTGGAAGATGAAGAGAGAATATATGTACATCCACCAAACCCATATATATATCCCATCACACCAAAAAAACCACACATAAAAATGGGCATATGAAAAAACGTGAATGGTGATGGTAGTAGTAATAGTATTCGTAGTAGTATAAGTCGTTTCTTGTGTTCTTCGCTTCCGTTATGTTGTCCTAAAGTATCAAGAGAGATAAGTAATGTTACAAAAGAGAAAGGAGGAGAGAGAGAAAAAAAGAAAAAAGGGAGCTGTTTGGAAAGGATGAGCAAGAGCAACGTAAAAGGAAGCAGCAGCTCTCTCTCTCTCTTTCTCTCTCTTTTCTTTACTTTCTCTTTCTTTCAGACAGCCAGTTACACTGTGTACTGTGCACATTGTATAATATATATATTATTATGGTACTAGGAAGTGAATGGAATCCCACTAAAGCTGTAGAACAAGAGATGTACATAAATGATATGGCCATATAATAATATAATTTTATTTTCTTGAAGAAAAAGAAAAGAAATGGATCTTTGAAGAAGAAGGAGAACAAGTACATACACACACAGAGTCAGTAAAGACGCTTGTCTTTTGTCTGTCTCTGCTGAGGAGATGAAGGCAGAGAAGGAAAAAAAGAAGAAGAAGAAGAGAGTTAAAAAATGTTACTAAAGCTCTTATCTTTTTTTCCTGATGATAATGCATTATATTATCTGCTCACTCACATTATGCACCGCTACTACAAGCACTGCCTACCACTATGCACACAATGTAATATGCATACCCAAACTGAACAAGAAATGGAGGACGACAGAAAGAATATTTCGTATCTTTTTTTATATTATTTCTTTTTGTATAAAAGCTTATAATTTTCCTGGAGACAATTTTTTTCTGCATTTTTTTTTCTTTTTTCATTCCTTTCTTTGTCTCTTTTTAGCATAGTATTAGTATATAAAAATGTATATATTGTAGGAGAGAAGAAGTTGTAGTAGTAGTTGTATTCAATATCTTTCCGAGTCTTCATTTATCTGAGTTCAACAGACACGCAAAAAAAAACTTGTACCCATTTTCATCATGAAATAAAGGCATATTATACAGCAGCCACACACAAATTTGGGCACTATAATAATGGGTATATTTACTTGGGCTCCCTGCTCGCGCGCGCGTGTGTGTAAAAGAGTATGTTTCCAGGCATCAAAAAAGGGAGAAGAAAAAGAAAGAAGAAGAAATTAATTCGGAGAGATGAACTTTTTTGTATATATTCCATTCCATCCATATTCAGTGGTGCATATAATTATAATGTGTAATTAGTTTCCTTTACTTTATTTCCAAGTGCGTGGCAAGGAAACCGACCGGATATGGATGGTTAATATAGAAAAAAATGCAGGGCAAAACTTTTTTTACAATTAAGTTTTTTTTAGAAAAAAGAATATTTCTTTAAAAAAAAGTTTTTAAAAAAATCAATAAAAGTTTAGAAAAAGTTGAAGTTCAGAAGAAAAATATCATGTTTATGTATAGCCACAACCACAATCTAAATGACAGCTGAGAAATAAATAAAAAGGGAGAGCCAGCCACATGCATACAAGCTTGGAAACAAGCAAGCAAAACCAAAAATAAAGTAAATGTGATGTATATTTGACCAGAAGAGTTTTGGTGCATTGAGAAAACCAAAATATTAGATTGGATGAAGGAGAGAGACCATGACCCTGGTCGGAAAGTGAACCTAACCTACTGTCATGTCATATGTATATGTCATGTCAACTCTCATGTCACTTTACATTACATTACGTTATCATGTCAACCGGTTTTTTTCCCCTTCTTCATACAAAATATTATGACACGTGTGTGTTGTTGTTGTTGTCCTCTGTTTTTGCCACTTATTATTATTTCATAAATAAAGCCTCTCACATTTCCCACTGATATTTATAGCTTTACTTTAACTATTTAGCCTCAGACCCAGCTTGTTGTCTTGTCTCATTTCATGTCATTTAATAGTCATAAGAGAATGCATAACCATAGTCGTCATCATAGTAGCAGTTAAGACGCAAATGGGGACTGAGCACATAACACCAAAAAAATAAATTATAAGAAAACCCATTTCTCACTTGACCAGCAAAGTGTATTGTCCAATTCTTAGAAGAAGACGAAGAACTAGAAACTAAGGAACAACAAACAGAAGAAGAAGAAGAAGAAGAATGAAAAAAGAAAGAAACAGATAAGAAGGTAAACACACAAGAGAGCTTATGTAAATATTATGCATGTAGCACATCGTAATGTACACCACCTTCTTTTGTATACACGCGTTTTTTTTGTAGAATGAGTTTTGAGACTAGTCCCCACACTACCTTTACCACAAGCACAAAAAAGCCTCTACACACACACTAAACACACTCACTCAAGTTTACTTTTATGCGATATATTTAAGAAGAAGACGACGACGAAGGTAAAGTTGGTTGGTTTTGGTAAGTTTTGTGTCGTTGTGTGTGTGTGGGTCTGGATCAATGAATGCAAAATAATGAGAACAATGGCTTCTCTCTCTCTCTCTTCTCTGGTGGTGTTTCCGCTGCTGTGGTGAGTGGATGGTGGTGGTGATGCGATGGCAAAAGGAAAGGCATTTGTCTTGTAATTAATGCAGAAAGTTGTTTGAAGAAAGTGTAACTCTCTCACTCACTCACTCACAGAGCACAGCAGCTCTCACTGTGTGTGTGTGTTGTGCCCAACGTTGCCGCCGCAAGGAGAATTAAAAGATATATTAGCGAATAAAGGAGAAATAATACAAGATGCATACACACACACAAAAGTTGCTAAAAGCCTGTACATATTAAATAGACCGTAAACGGAAGACAGGCTTGACTTTTCTAAAGAATAGGGAAAACCATCCCTTGTGACTAGACACCATCATCTCCAAAAATAAAATAAAAAGAAACACACACAGCAGGTTGCTGCTAGAGAGATATTGTGTTCAGAGTAGCGCAGAGAGGACTTAGAAGAGCGTAAGTAGATAGGTATGTGTATACCAAACCCAACCACCACCACCACCGCAGTGACTAATGTTCTTTGAAAACTTGTCCTTGTTGTTTAAGAAGAAAAGTACTTAGGAAAATGACACGGTGTACACACACACACAGACATAGTACACGTGCATGTTACATACAAATATACGCACACTACTAAATACTACTACAAAAAGGAAGTGTCAGAGTATTACGTAAAAGTTGGTGGTGATATGGTGAGGTGGTGGTGATGGTGATGGTAGTGTAGGTGGTTATAAAAAAAGATGATCCAACACACTTTCTTTGAATATGACAAAAAAAANACGCACACTACTAAATACTACTACAAAAAGGAAGTGTCAGAGTATTACGTAAAAGTTGGTGGTGATATGGTGAGGTGGTGGTGATGGTGATGGTAGTGTAGGTGGTTATAAAAAAAGATGATCCAACACACTTTCTTTGAATATGACAAAAAAAAAGGAAAAAACAAGGGGCCCAGCATATAATAATAGTAATAGTACTAATAACTGTTGTTATTATAGTTTCGTGATTACTATAGGTAATTTGTGCGGAAAGGAAATAGATAAAAAACGTGAGTTTCTTTAGCATTGCTGCTATTATTTAAAAAAAAACACTTGCAAACTTTTTTCCCCTTCCTTATTGTATATCAACCTTGTTTGCTGTATTGTGGAGGAGCTGCTGCTACCAAAGTAGTAAAAGTAATGTAGTGGCACCTTGAACAATGCTTTAAAAATGAATGAAGCCGAGTGGTGACAACAACGAGGACAAAAACAAGGACCAATTAGCATTCTAATTAATGAACATTGAGTAGTAGCAAGAAGAAGAAGAAGAAGAAGAAAACTCCATGTAATGCTGTAAATAAGGCTTCTCGACAAATCAATTGCCTATTTACATTTTTAATTATTTGCATTCTACGTATTTCTCGTTCCTCGAAAAGTATACACGAAAGTGGTAACAACGCCAACAAATTATGTATTTTTTATGTTTATGCTTGTAAAGTTGGAGTTTTTGTACAAAAGTAGCCAACTTTTTTTTTCATGTTATGTTTTGGTTTACCACCTGTTCTCCTCTAAAGCATGTCAGGTGACAAACTCCATTTTTTTATGGGAAATATAATATATTTTACAGTTGTAGTTGTGATAATAATAATAATTCAACCACGAGGCATGAATATGTATAGTAAAAGAAGTAAAAATATAAAAAGCTTAACAAATTTTTGCATAAATTATTATTATTACGTAGGTGTCTTTCTTCTGTACTTTGGAATGGAATGGATTAGCCAGCTGAGAATGGAAACCCGACCCAGGCCACCTGTTTTTACTTTTTTTGCAGTTCTCTTGAGTCGCATTTTGTATTTTTTTTTTGCTGGTTGCATAATAATAATAGTAATAATGTTTTGTTTTTGTGTAAAATAAGATGTTACGTTATAATTTTTTTTTGTATTTAATTTTTTTTGCATGAAGGCAAAACGTTTTTTGTAGAGCTACAAATATAAATATTATTATTATTATTAGTCACCTATGTCTATGTTGTACGTGTTACTTTTGGAAAGTCCATGACGGTGATGGCAATGACGATGAAGTAGTATTTGTTTAGCGTGTTGCTGCGTTCTTTGTTGTTGTTGTTAGTTTTTTTCTCTCTCTCTCTAATCCAGGCCACCAGGATCACAACCGCCACTAAAGCAGCCTTTTAAGTTTTTGAGAAAGTTTTCATGTTAGCACGCCATATGGGTTCTCTCTCTCTCTCTTGTACTACCATATATTCTTGCGTGTAGAGCAGCAACGAGGATGAAAAGTACACCTGGGCTAGCTTTTTGGGGGACGTAAAATGCAAAGGTATAAAATTTACGTTTGTAGGTAGGTAGGCATGTAAAGTTGGTTTTAAGTGTAAAGGAAGCATTGTGCAAACAAACAATTCATAATGATCCTTTTATTTTTATTATTACAAAATGCAAAAGAAATTATACTTTTGTTTAAAGCTTGTTGAGTGAGAGAGAGAGAGAGTTGAGTGTTTAGATTGTTCCTATTCACCAGACAAAGGGGGAGTTCTAATTAACAGCTTTTGATAATTTGTTTAAAAAAAAATTTAATGGGTGTAAAAATAAAAAATAAAAATAAATAAAAAATAAATGAGTATTGCGTGAGCATATGTAATGCTGAATACATGCATTGTAGTTTAGCTTGGCGCCCTACATTTCATGTTTTTTAATGTATTGATCACTTGGTCTATTTTTGCATTTTTGTTTGAATGGATAAAGTTTTTATTTTACTTTTCCTGTTTTTAAGCTCATTTTTTACTTGATATTTCCCACTTCCGGGGTTTGTATTCATTTCCCTTATGAATTTTTAAATATGCTATATTCAGTTGTTTAAAATTAAATGGGCATTTTTTATTAATCTTTTAAAATATTTAAGGTTTTTTCCAACTTTCAGACAGACAGGAAGATAATATTTTATATTTTCGTCAAATAAATTATAAATACACAATAAGCCATTAGCCAAAGGAATATGGTCAAAGGCACATAATTTTTTTTCTCTCTTCTTGTCGCTATACTTATATTTTATACTTTCGTCAAATAAATTATAAATACACAATAAGCCATTAGCCAAAGGAATATGGTCAAAGGCACATAATTTTTTTTCTCTCTTCTTGTCGCTATACTTATTTTAAGAGTCTCCCTCTTCATTAATTCCACCATACCCACACGCCTCTTTTTTTGATGAAATAGTAAATTATTCATGGAGCCAGCTTGCAATCAATATGTCAATTACTCCATTCAATCAACTCCCCTTCCACAATAACCGTTTGTTCACTTTTTTCTTGATATTCTTTTTTCCTCTCAAATTGAAAAAAATTGATGGGTCAGCAGCAGGAAGCGAGTGTTGTTGTTTTTTGTTAAAGCGATATTTAGCTTTAGCTCAAGAATATATTTTTCTCAAAAAACAACAAAATTACACGACACACTTGAGCGACATTTTTTTTACATAAATAAATGTCTTTTACCGAGCTTTATTAACACATCATCTGATTCCCTATCCTGATAAAAAAAAATGCTCAAGAAAAAAATGAAAATAGAAAACTGTTGCACTCCCCAAAAAAATTCCAAACTATCAAATTGAGTTTTGAACTCTGACATTTGTAGCCAAAGGACAACTCTATTATTGCTTAGTTTTAAAACAATAGCTGCTATCACTGTGCTCCTAGCTATTATTATAGCCCAACAGCAATAAACTTTTTGCACTCAGTCTCAGACTTGCTCCTGAGAGCTGACTTGCCCAAAATAAAAAAATAAAAAAAAATATTCCAATTATTTCGTCATATATTTGTTGTTCAAGTAATTTCTTTTCTTGGGTGGTTGATGTATTTTTTAAGTACATTTTTTCGTCCATTTTTTTTAACGACGACTTTGACTCTCAGCTAATAATAATGTTTAGGGTGTAGGGTACTCCAACGCCGAATACTTTTTTATTATTTATTTTTTGAATTAGCTATTGACAACTTGATTTGCAAAAGATATATACGTTTCATCAACATCATCATCATAACTATGTTGCATATTAGTAGAAAAAGTAATAATAATAAATAAAGTGCATATATATTTTGCATAGAATGTTATTTCCTAGACAGTATAATAATAATAATAATATACGCAACGCAATACGTACAACAGCGACAACAACGCAAATCGCAACTGTTGAGGGTTTTGTTGCACCATTTATTTCACATTTACTGCGATATAGTAGTGCTTCTTCAAATTATAGCAAAAAAATGTCAACCCGTAACTACCTTGTTTTTTACATACTTGAATTTGAACTGATGTGTTGTGATGATGATGATGCAATGAAACTCAAAGGGGAAGGAAGCAAGAGGAGACGAAAGAAGAGAGAGGAAAAAAAATTGGAGAAGGTCGTATTTCAAAGCCATATTTTTTCCATGGCTCACTTCCCAACCACCACCACCACCACCATATTCACAACTGTATATACACAGGCATTACCCACTATTTATGCACTTTTTTACATTTATTTTTCACAATATATTTTATGCATACCACCACCACCACCACCACCGCCACCACAAAATAAAATGGTAAATTGAAGTGCTGCTACCTTATTCCATACAGCAATAATAACGCATCAAGCACGACATTTTATTTATTTTATTTTATTTTTCATGCCATCTGCCAAAAAAAAAATCGCCACATATGAAATGTAAAAATAAGAGAAAAAATACATGTATGCATGTGTATATTTTTTGGGACACTCAATTTGGTTGTTACACATTCATATTTTGTATTCGGATGATGATGATGATATGAGGACGACTATGACTATGATGATAATCATATGATGTAAAAAAATGTAAAACATGTAATGTGTATAATAAATAATAAGCAGCATGGAAAGAAAAATGGCATAATATTTCTTGATACATACATTTTTTCCTTCTCGCTTTTTTGATTCTGTTAAATATGTTGAATGTAAATAGGAATAATAATAATAATAATAAAGATGGTTGCTTTTGCTCTTCTCGGATTACCTAAAACCCAAGAAGGGAAATGGTATTGCTTTCGCATAATATTAAGTAGGTATATATATAGCATGTACAAATATGTGCAGTTGTGCAAATGTACTCATTGACATTTTCTTAAGCACTTTCATCCTTTTCAGTACAAGAAAAAATACAAAAAAAACTTTATGCACATGTGAAAGTGGTGTGTGGTGGTATATGAACGGAAAAAGAGTTTTTATTTTGGTATTTACTGCTAAACCGTCACATTACTTTACTTTATAACACGACAGCAAAAAATAAATAAAAAATACGCGTTGCTGCTGCCATAATATGTAGTAGCGCTCTCGACTAGGAAACGACGAATACGAGCAGCCCAACAAAATAATACTCTAATGTTTTCCTTCTTGAGTTCTCAAAGCGAGTAAAAAAATGCAATAATTTTGTATTCAGCACTTTAAAAAAAATGAGAGAGCAACAGCAGTAGCAAGTCAAAAACGTTAATTGAGACTTTGCAACGAAATATATATTATGTGTTGCTATATATTATTCAAATATATCTGTATACCTGTATACCTAAAATATGACGGACTATAACTAATGCAAGTTATACAATAATAATAATGATTTCTGCTGAAAAGTGCACTTTTGTGAAAGCTCTAAATGAGCTGTATATATATTTGTGTGTGTGTGTTGCTGAGAGCACAATACACAGTCTTCTCTACCGGAACCTCATTATAATTTCCAAGGAAAGTGGATAAGTTCCTTGTTGCTGGATAATTATGCTGCTGCTACTGCTCATTCCCTCACAATGACTCTTCATATATAAACCAGCAAAAAAAAAACTATTGCTTACAAATGGAACATGCAGTTGTGTATAGTGGTAGCTTCAAAATTACCTTGTTAACCATTCCAACATTGTAAACAATATAATATACAGAGTTAATATGAATATTCTACCAACATTCTTTCTTTGGTTCAAGTAAAGTACAAAAAATAAAAAGACGGAGAGAGAGCACTCTGGTAGATAGGAGAGAAGAAAAAAATTGTATACAAAAGGTAAAACGCTATTGCTTGTTCAACAATAACGAGCCATTTGAACTAAGTATATGCAACCAGCAGAGGAATATTATGGAACTTTATTATTAGAGCTCTTAAAAGGTTGATGATGATGATTATGATGATTTTTTTTATTTCCACTACTGCTTTTTGTATTTTCCCAATGTTCCGTAATAATAAGTGGAGTAGAGACATTTTATCATCATCATCATTATCATCATCACTACCACAAGACTGGCGACTATCCATACAAAATATTTATATGCATGTGAATATTTTTAGTAACAAAAAATTGGTGGATGCTATATATACATACGTACATATTTATGTACATAGATTGATATATACATATATATGGCATGGATGCCAGGTGCCAAATATAATATAGTATATATGCATTCAGTCAACCATGCTAATATTAGGGACACATGTAGGTACTTTTCCTTCCTATTCCTTCCTAATCATCCATCTTTCACAATGAAAGCATAATAAATTAGTTATAGTATATAGGTATGTAGTTAAGAGCTTTTCACTCTCTCCAACATACCTACATACGTACGTGAACGCACACACAAGCATTAGTAAATGCGTACTAAATTGATACACAGGGCCATCAATTGTGTAGCGTAATACAAGGATTGGGCAAAGTAGTAGAAGAAATGGAGGAGGAGATATATACAATATTTTAGATATAATAGGTAGGTATAGTATATGCATACCTATCAGCTCATAAATAATTACATTTCCGTAAAGGGCTAGGCAGAGGCAACCCAGGGAGAGCACTCACTATGTAGTAATTAAAATGTGTATCGTGTTAATAACGATTCATTATATAACCTTGTGCTTCTTTTGATTCCAACTTATTCATCATCTTTCGTGTGTAGACAAATGCCATACTCTGACTTATTTGAATATGTATATATATTTCTGTAGAAGCCAAATAATATGATGATGTTGTTGTTGTTGTTGTTGATGTCAGTGTCGCAATGGACGCATGTTGCATGCTCAATGCACAACGTTGTGTTATCTATGTATATTTATAGTATGTGAAAATGAAACGCTGAGATTTTCAGGCTCTCTGCAAATCGGATTTTAAAATAGTTGGATAGTATTTACTTATTTTAATTCCGCGAAAATTGAGAATATTCTATTTCATTTTCATGCCGCCGCCGAGAAATTAATAAAAAAAGTCTAATCTTATCCCAAAATCAATCCTGTACACAACGCATATATATTTAGGTATGAACGTAGTCGTATAAACTGAACTTGAATGTATGTATTACTTTATTTAAAGGAAAAAATGCACTATATTACTTTTTTACTGCGCTCATTCATTTTTTAGCTATATGAATAATTTCCGTTTTTTTTTCTTTTGACAAAAAAATATTGCACACGGAAATGAAATTTG
The DNA here is from genome assembly GCA_027744095.1 of Zhuqinia jingwanae. Lineage (NCBI taxonomy): Eukaryota > Metazoa > Arthropoda > Collembola > Entomobryomorpha > Paronellidae > Zhuqinia > Zhuqinia jingwanae. The sequence goes on along the minus strand of JAHZNC010002604.1, from coordinate 2,711 downwards.
TTTTGTGGGACTATACTGTCATTACTTGAACGGATCTAATAATAACCACCACAACAACAACAACACTCATCAATCATACTTCTTGTCATGCAAAAAAAAAGAAAAAAAAGTTAGCAAAAACTTTTATTTTTATAACTTTCATATTTTTCAAGTTTGCATTTATTCACACACAAAAACTATTAATTCCCATTTTCGTGACACGCTTCACATACATTTTTGGGCTACGCTCTATTTATAGCCCATTGAAATTTCCAACTTAATAACAATAAAAAATAAATGCCTCTAAGCATTCTTATTATTATTATTGTATACAACCACAACAAAAAGTGTTTAGAGTGCTGTTTGCTGCCGATGAAGTTTTATGATGCACCAATAACTTTTCCAGCTCTAAACAAGAAGAAGATACACACTCACTTTTCATTTCACTTCATTTATTAATAATAATAATAACAAAATGTAGTGTAATGCTAACTAGGTCAAACTATTTTAGTAAGCCTCTAAGCACAATTTTCCCTAGACCCAGATGACTTTATGAAGATGAAGAAGATTATAAAGAAAAAAGGTGTACACATACGCACACAGGTTTCAGAGTTTCATAAGCTTTTAATATTTTTTTTCTCCTTCTTCTTCTTTTCTCGCTATTGTTTTTTTGTGTATGATGCTGCTGCTGCTGCTGCTGCGGTGTAGCATGTAGTTTGTACTAAAGATGCAAAAACCCGGTAATTTAAAATGATTAAAAGTGAGTTGCGAGTTTTTTTAAAAACTTTTTTTATCCCTTTACATTTTGCAAATGCATCGCTGAATACCTTCTTTTTTCTAACTACCTTATTTTTTCCATATTACCCACCTACACACCAAATTCCTGGCACAGAAGATGTGAAAAACAAAGAAATTTTATACCTACAAAATAAGGAAAGTTTACAACTTTTTACATACAAAATGTGAGTCGTTCCCATATACATTTTTTTTTAAAATTTGGTGCACTACACTAACAAGATGGTAGTAATTTTGTATTTTGTAGTACAAAAAACCCTGAAAAACTGAAAACATATTGTGCACAAGAAAAGGGTATAATAATGATGATGATGATGATAAAAGTATTTAAAAGCAGAGCACCGTATTCTCTGCACAACTACTACTTGTACTATATGATGTAATAATATTAGGTATACTTAGTTAGGCTGTGTTAAGAGATGCTGCAGTGCAGTGCAATGACTCTCCTCCGGCTGTTGCTGCTACTTTTACTGTTATACTACTACTGCTACTCATGATGATGAAGAAGAGGAAGAAATAAGAGAGAGAGAGAGAGAAAAAGCGGTTAAAAACTTCTTCTGTGTAATGATACCATTAAGAAATATAAAAAAGAAAGTAAAAAAGAAAGTGAGATGTGTGTGGATGGGGTGGAGGGCGGCAAGAAAAATGCTAGTCAGCACAAGCAGCATCAGCATCGTTATATTTTGCGTTATATGATGAGGATGATGATGATGATATTATTATTATGACTATTACTGCTACACTTTTTTATTAGTTGGTAAAGTCAAGTCATATGAAAAAAGAGGTAGAAGAAGAGGCAGACTCATAATATTATTACTTTACTACTGCAGTGTTCTAAAAAAAATGTCTGCCAGTGGTTTTTTTCTTCTTCTTCTTCTACTGCTGCTACTTTTATCACGGCTCTTTGCGTATTTTTTTTATTGTGTGTGTGTGTGTGTCTGTTAAAGTTATAAGTTCTAATTATTAATCCGCACAGAGAGTGGGAGGGAGGCGGTGGTGAAGGAGAGAGAAGTAGTATACCTAGACACTGGTATTATTATTATTATTATGAAAAATGGAAGGAACCCCACCAGGCCAGGTGAGAGATGCAAATGGGTCGTCAGTAGAATAGTAGAGAGAGAGAGCGCGGCGGTAGGAGAGAAGAGGCTAGAAAAGATGATTAGGACGAGGAGGAGGAGAAGGCAATGTTTGGTAGACTACAAAATGAGATCAAAAGAAGCTTTACCACATCCACCGCTATACCGCACCATCATCATGATGATCATCAACAGCCTCATGATCACGACAGCATGATCACTAGACGAGACGAGACTATGTATAATGTGTGCATTTTTTACACACATGCAAAAAAAATATTGTAATATAAGTTGTTGCAGAAAGGAGCAGAAGCAGCAGGAGCAGCAGCAGTAGTACGTATAGTCTACCGTCTGCCAACATCCTAAAATTCTACCTTGCCTTTCTCTTTTTGTGTTCCTTCATTCTTTCTTTCTCTCTTTCTTTCTCTACACGGCTTCTCTTTCTCCTTTCATTTCATTATTACTTTTTACTTATTATTATTATTACTAAACTTGATCTAATTTCTAGTCGTCCTCCCTCTCTCTCTTCTCTCTCTCTCTTCTCTCTCTCTCTCCTGTATAATTAGCACCCAAGGTGGTCGTCGGTGTGGCGGCGGTGGTGGTAGTGATGGTGTGCTGGTGCCGGTTTTTTGGCAATGCAGCAGCAAAAGTATAACAAAAATTCCTTTTTCAAAAAAGCTGCACGACTTTTCAAAACATCCAACACATAGACCTAACACCGCCGCTACTACTGCCGTCACTATTACTGTTATTATTAAACACTTCCTTTTTTTCAGTTCACAAAAAAAGGTGAAAGAGGATCATGGTGGCGAAGCGATGATGTAGTCGTGTAAGTAGTCATGATGATGATGATGATGATGA
>JAHZNC010002603.1:0-23794 GCA_027744095.1 Zhuqinia jingwanae | reverse complement strand
AGCGCAAGCACAGAAAAATGAGAACAGCAGCAGCAGAGAAGAGAGAAAAGATGGGATTCTGAGAAATCCAATCCAGCAGCGGAGAATCAGACAGAGAGACACAAGGACAAAGAATGAAAAGAAAAAATTTTGCACAATATTTCTCCCTCACTTACTTTTACGTGCCATTTTTATAACACTAATTGAAATACTTGATTGATTAAGAGTAGTAAAAGTAAAAAAAAGACTGGAAAGAATGTACATGTAATATTATTACTCTTTTGTATAGACACACACTTTCAAAACAGTTCACGCACGCTTGTTAACCCCATACACAAAAACACCAGTAGAAAAAAAAACACTTTTTCTGATGTAGTGGGGGAGGCAGCTTATATTTTTTTGCGTAGGTGAAAGTACACAACGTAGGAAAAGGAATCGACGGGCGGCGAGAGAGAAAGGTTTTCTCGTAGAACGCTGCTCTTCAAAGAGAATACAGCTTGACCTGAATACTGTTGGAGCTTTCCAATCGGGACACAAAACACTTCAAATGAGTTTCTTATTGTGAGTAAAAAACGGGAGTGAAAACTAACTGTAGTTGCAAGTTGCAATTAAGCTTGTATTTACATACATAGAGAATTGATTTTTATTTGCATGTATGTATGATTATTTTTGCACAGTGGTAACCGATCTGCCAAAACTTTTAAGCCAAAAAAGCACATCCCGGAAGGCACTCATCAGTATGACTTGATGAAACATGCTGCTGCCACGCTGGGATCGGGTAATCTACGTTTGGCAGTGATGTTGCCAGAAGGGGAAGATCTCAATGAGTGGGTGGCAGTCAACAGTAAGTGATCATTGGCTAGAAATATAAATGTGTGTTTGCTGAAAATCGCATTATTGTATGTCATTTTAATGATTAACTTGATTTTGTCACAGCCGTGGACTTTTTTAATCAAATCAACATGTTGTACGGTACAATCACTGAATTTTGCACAGAAGAGTCCTGTCCTGTGATGGCAGCGGGTCCTAAATACGAGTACCACTGGGCAGACGGGCACGTAGTAAAAAAGCCAATAAAATGTTCAGCCCCCAAGTACATAGACTATCTAATGACTTGGGTACAAGATCAGTTGGACGATGAAACCTTGTTCCCTTCAAAGATTGGTGTGCCCTTTCCCAAAAACTTTTTTGTGATTGCTAAAACAATCCTGAAACGACTCTTCCGCGTATACGCCCACATATACCATCAACATTTTGCTGAAGTGGTGCAATTGGGAGAAGAAGCACATCTCAACACTTCTTTCAAACATTTTATCTTTTTTGTGCAAGAATTTAACCTGATTGAGCGCAAAGAGTTGGCTCCCCTTCAAGAGCTCATTGATAAGCTGACGAATGGAACAAGTAGTAAGGAGCCACCTTCCCTTCAGAGATAAAATGAGATTTAAGTTAAGCATACCAAAAGAATTACAAAAAACAGTGAAATGGAAATTGAGCTACAAATGATTATCTGTTATAATTTTTGTTGTGTTTGAAACACACTCAAATGTAAGTTAAATATTTATGTTACCATTTTGTTCAAATTTCCAATCTGATTGGCTCACGTACTTTTTAATTGAAAACGCCAAAAAAAAACTAACAATATGACTTTGACTACACAATGCAATGCAATTTGTGCATATTTAAACAAAGTAAAAACATTGACAAATTAATATTTAAAATTTCAAAATAATTATTCTTGTCGTACGTTTTATAAATAAATGGTGCCTTTTAATAATTAAATGTATTAATTAAATATATCATGATGTATAAAAGTTGTATTTTTAAAAGCATATTTTCTGTGTTGATGAAAAAATGACCTTACTGTGTAACTTGTGAAGAGTGAATGACAAAAATGCAAATCAAATCAACTTATGTTTTATCATTATAATTTAACGAACTAATATAATACAATAATGGTAAGTCAAACGTACACTTGATATATTTAAGCAATAATAACTAAAATTTTAAGGATGAGACGTGACGTTATCGTATCGTAATAATAATAATCTTTAATGTTCGCCAATATAATTTAAATTACGAGTTAAATATTTTTCTCTCGTCGCTCGCAGTAAATTTTTGCAATATACGCTACCAATAATGTACATACCTATTTATAAATATGATCGCGTTGTTTTATGATTGTACTTGTGATAGTGATAATGGGTTATTTACTACTGTCGTGTACATTTTTATGATACTTTTTTGAAAAGTAAAAGAAAACTGTAATTTTTTTTTGATGTATTTAAGTTATTTATTTATTAAATACTGTACTGTTACTACATAAAAAGAATATTTATTTTAGAGAATCAACAATACATTAAATTGAGGATTGTTGTAAAACTTAACAATTGAAATGAAAGAATAAAATAAAAAATTATTGGAAATCGTTTTTCAAGCAAGCATTGTGTCTTATAGTCATTTTTTCCCTACATCATCTCTAGTCTTTTGAATTTTTAAGCTGAACTGCTCCCAATCTCGTTGGGTCTTGAGAAGGATAATATATTGGTAGAGGCCGTTCAGTTCCTGGCACTGGCGGCTCTACGGCTGGAGCTGAGGACGACGACGATGATGTAACAGTTGATGAAGGCGGAGGTCTGTTGCCACTTGCGGAAGGAGCTGGTCCAGAGGGTAGTGGTGGAGGAGGCATAAAATATGGGTTCGGTAATCCAGAGCCACCACCTCCTCCTCCTACCGGCAAGTTGAAAAAATTGGAACCACTTCCACCCATACCCATTGCAGAGGGGGGAGGTGGTAATGCGCCAGGTAAGCCTGGAACTGGCGGAAGATTAGAGCCATCCTCTGAAATGTGACTCTGCTTAGCAAAAGATATTAAATACAAATGCAGATATTAAAATTTGTTCAAACATATGTATCTTATTCATCGATCATATAATAGCAATAAAAAACTCATATCATACCATTCTGACATAAGGATTGTCTCCCAAGCACGTTTCGCACAAAATAGGAAAATCCTATAAAAACATAAACATAAGTTGCATAATCAGTTAATGCATATATGCTGGAAAACTTTGTTAAACATTACACACATTAACTTATTTTCTGCAAAATTTTGATTACTACTACTTACCGAATCTTCCCAATTTTGCCGATTGTACGTGTTAGTACTTTTAGACATCGCCATTTTGAAAAGCTTTTCACTAAATACAATTCCTCAAAGGCAAGTAATTTATCAGGCACCGAAGCGAAAGCTCCGCTTTCTAGTATTCTAATTCACTTACAATTAGTTCACTAAAATATATGCTATGCACTCTGCCTTTCCCCAAAATTCACAACAATGTTTTTGCAGTAAAAGCAATGAAAATATTTAATTCCAGTTTAAATTATGTATTTATATTTTTATTTTTATTTTAGTGAATCTCTAGTGCTTAAACTTCACTCCGTCCGTTTCCGTATCTCTTGGAAAAAAGAATGAATATAGCAAAAGAATAATACTAACAACTGTGATTCTTCGTACTTCCCTGGTCGTGTCAAGTTCCCCCATCATGCAACGGTTGCATAAAAGTGGATGTATCGCATTATATGAGGCTGTGTATTATATAATTTATGTCAATGATAATATATCATTACCAGATCAGTTACGTAAATGATATGAAAATTAATTGTAACTTTTAATCAACGAAATAAATAATGTTTATTTGACTTTGTCGATAAATTTATAGTGTTTTCATTTCAATTTACATTCGTACTACTAGAGTAATAGCATAAATCATAATATATTACTTTTATTTCGATTTATATTTTAACTTAAACTTGTTCTACTTTATAACAGAATATATTTCATATATCATCTTGCTTTTTATTTTTTACAAGTATTGAGAATCAACAGCATATTAATCAACAATCACCAAATATGCTTAATTACTAGTGTTTTCACAATAATTCATAAATCTGTCTGTCTGTTGTCACTGTCCATACGTCCATACAAACTATACATTGTATTTTCAATTTTTCCATACATTTCTCATCACATTTTTGTTGGTTTTTACTCATAAGTTTTGGTGATTGACATCAATCAACAATAAAGATTAATTACGATGCACAATATATATAGCTTTTAAGTTTGTTACAATCGCTCTAATGTACCTAGTAGCAGAAAATGTATCATTTTAAACAAATTATGCTTATCCACTTTCACTTTACAAACAAAAGAAAATTTAGAATACAGAGAGAGAGAAACGGTGATCGATTATGAATTCTTAACATTTTACTGATTAGTTTTACCTCAAGACTGAAGAAATGTGCTGAGCCAACATTTTTGATTAAAAAATACCTTAAAGCTTTTAACAACCTGATTAGTGAATTTTATGCTTACACATTTTATCCTTCTCTTATTTTATTTTCTAGTGACATATCGACATGTACTACTACTACTACCCTAGTCTTTCATTCATCCATTTCACAAAATGCAGTTTTTCAAAAAGAAATATTTTATACCTATATATATATATACCATATAATAGGTATATATTGAAACTTAATTTCAATATTTTAAACAGAATGTTTTTTTAAATAAATATTCCGTCACTTACTAGGACCAGTTTTGATATAGTTTGGTTGAGTCTAATTGTATTGTAGTTATAATGTCAGATTTCTCAAAAAACAATAACTCAGAATTGAAAGAAACGTATTGTAATCGTAACCAATTACATTTTCCTCCTTATATACTCTTTCCGTAGGTAGCTTTGAGTTTTAAAAGTAATTTAGTTCGTAGTAATGTTATTTATTGCAATACGTACATATTATTTTAATAATCATCAATAATTCAAGGCAAATTATCAGTTATATCTAGCAAAATTATAGACTCAATCACATATATTAAGTTACAGTAGTTTATAGTTTAACCTTAAACTATAAATAGGATTATACAGATTTGTTCTGGTTTGATTGGAATGAAAACAGTACTCATCTGCTGAAACTTAAATTCAAACTCAAAGAAATATGAAAAAAATTATGCAAGTAATATAGTAACTCGGCAAGAAGCAAAATATATAGTGACGCTTGAATAGCAACAATTACTGCGACAAAAAGCTCGATAAGTAAACGCACTATCGAACTGGATTTATGAAATCAAACATGTATGTGCTTTACTTATTACAGCTATCTACTTGACTAAATTGTAATTGTCATTAATAACGGTGTTACGTAAAATTATGGTTTGCGACTTTATACAAGACTGAAAATAACAAAATTTGATGAAAAGGTACATAAAATGTTAAAGGGGGTATGTGAATGTGAATAAATTTTAGTCTAGCACAGTTCTCCGTCCAGATTCATCGTCTTCTTGATACGAAGGAATAGTGTCGTGTACCAATTCTCCAACCGGCTGATTGAGTCATACTCCTTCAGAGTTTCTGTGAATGCGTCAACGTCCTCGTTTTCCAAATGGGATGCCAAACCCTGCACAGAACAATATGATGACAACTTGTTTAGAAAAAAGTCATGAACAAGAGAATTGGATATACATAGGAACATAGGTTCATAGGTAGATAGTTATACCTTCATCAGTTTATATTCTCGTGAGTCCTGGAACCCAGGGTACATGTCTCCATATCTTTCAAGAGCCTGTTCACAATTCAAAATATCAACGCAGAGATGACAAACGGCTGCGCGGAAAAAGTATTCTTTCGCGGAATACTTTAACAGGCTGCTCTCAAGAGATGATGCGGCGATCTCTTCATACACTTTGATGGCTTTCGTATAATTTTCCATTTGGGCTGCATGGGCAGCAACTTTCAGCATTGCCTTATTCGCTGCAGCATTGGACTCCTCGCCTTTATAGAAATCAGCCGCTTGTTCATAGTGATGAATAGCTCTTTCGAGATCTCCTTCTGATTCTAGAGCTTCGGCAATTGACTGATGGTGCTTTGCGGCTAGAGAGAACCTACCCATTTCTAAATACTGCTCAATAGCCCGTTCCAAATGGGAAACGGCTTCTTTAACATCTGTTTTCTTGTAGCAGGTAGCAGCGTCAACTAAATTGGAGGCGGCATCATGACGATTTTGCTTTTGTAAATGGAGGTCGGCAGCTTTTGAGAAGGCCTCCCCTGCGTTACCCCATTTCTTTGCCATTTTAAACATATTTGCTGCTCGCTGATAACATTCTATCGCTTCATCAGCTCTATCTCTACTAGCCCTGTTTTATTGGAATAACATAATAATTTAGTATTACTATAATTTACTAGCTAAGCATTGCATAATTTAATTTTTTAATGTTCAATAGATAAATTATGTTTTACCATACCCAAAGACTGATGATAAGAATCCTTTGGAGGAAGTCATTTTCTTTTCCGCTTCCGCCATCAACTCCAAACCTTTCTTCTCCGAGTCGCTCATTTTTATCTCTTGATACCACTATTTTCCTAAGAATTTGTTCCACCTTTAAAATTACAAAAAAAATTATACTACTACTGAACCATTTATTTAATTGACTATTCAATTTGCAATTTTTTAATAGCGCCGCATTATCACATATATCACATCACTCACTAACCCAAAAAGCACCCACCCAACCAGCTGATTTGTTTAACCAAATAGAGCAAGTGCGCATATAGCAATGTTTACTACAAATACGTCAATCAGCAGATGATGAAAGACCTCAATGGACTTTCAGTGCAAATGGAAAATGGACAAGGTGGAGAAAGTTGAAAGTATGTGAATTAAAATTCCATTGACTATTGCAAACAACAACTGCTTTCACTCTAGACTAAAAATATATAAATATACTTACGTTACGCTATTTTTCCCACGACTTTTTTTTCTCCACGGAAGGGAAATTTTGTTATTCTTTTTCACCTTTATTTCAGTTGTAAAAATTTATAATGTATGTAGTGATTTGTCACGTCCTGTATTTATCTGCTGATTCCACTACTACACACCACAAAAATGTACCTAAATGTTAAGGAAGGATCCGCACGGAGAAAAGGGGAAGGGAGATTATTTTTCACAAATCCAAGTTGATATCTTCAATCAAAATGTGTTTTCTCCTTCTATTTTGTACACTGTGTGCAAAATACAAATGTGTGTGCATATGTTTTTTTTATAGCTGAAGCAGTAGTAGTAGTAGTAGGACAAAAGAGGTGTATTATTTTGCCTACGATATTCTTACAATAAATTCACAGTCGCACGACGTGTTTTTATTATTGCATCAATTCAAATATGTTGTATGTATGTTAAAAAATGAAATTGGAGAGTGCAGGCAAAAGAACAGAAAGAAGTAACTGGGCTACCACGCAAAGGAGATTCTATATAATATGAATCGTAGTCGTGTATTGCGCTACAGAGTGGCTAAATGACTATACACATTTGCCTGATGTTATATGATGAAAGAGGGTTTTATATAAACGAAATATAAGTATGGTACAAGTTGAGTGCGTGTTGCAGAGCAGTACATATAGCAGAGCCAGCAAGTAGTGTTTTTATTTAAGGAAAGGGCTTTGCAATGATTTTAATAGGTATAAGGATCAAGTACCTACGCAAGGTACCTTACTTGCATGCATGGAAGGATTGAAAATGGCTCTAAAAGATAATGCACGTATGCTTTTATTTAGGTATAAAATGAGTCATTCAAATTTCATTTCCCTCACATTAACGTATACGTTAAAGTACTAATGTGTATAAACGACTCTACTACTCGTGTATGATATGTTAATGTAGCTCACTCCAGATAGTTTTTCTCTTTATATGGACCACCACGAAAACTCATGATTATTGTATTAATGAGCATGCTCGTTTTACTCATTAATTTTATATTGTGAAGCTTCTCCATTTATCCTTCCAGCTCATATATACATGTAGTAATCAGAGGCCAGAGACTCATTATGTCATCATTATGCTACGTAAACATCCATTTTGTCTCGCAATTTAGCAGTTAAAATATACTGTCGTTCTTTACATGTCTAAATCTTCGTCAGCAGTATAATAAATAATAATATTGACAATCAGCTAGCTCCTTTCGCTTAGCTTTCCTATCCTTTTGTTAGCTTTGACTTATCATAATCATCATCTTATGAAATTGAAATATCCTTGTCTTATAATATGACTATGACAAGGAAAATGCAGACATGAAAAAGTAAGTGCGGTTCTTTCTTCTGTTTCGATGACTTTTTCAAAAAGGCTAGCGATAAAATACTTGCAAACTTACACAATGTACATAATGTTGCGTGTATATTTACAAATTTACAACGGGAAATTGTTTATATACATACACCATTATGGACTATATGGACTATATAGTTTAAAAAACTAGACAATAAAAATGTATACTTGAATTTAAATAGGCTGAAAAAGATATCTGGTAATAAAAACTCTACTATCGGAATAAAAGGTATACCATCATGATTATTTACTGGATTATTGTGATAGTGAATTTTTCATGGATTTACCTTGTTTGTCTCTCACACAAAACATCAGCGAAAGTTTAACCATTATCTAGCAGTTGACCATGCATTTCATATCATTGAAGGGCACCAGGGCGAGGTTACTATACTGAGCTATATACATACATAATATATCATACAACACTGCCAGAGAACAAGGCCAAAAAATTCTCTCTTTTGTTGATGGTGGATCTATTATATCTGTTCTGAGAGAATGGTAACTTTGTCGATAGTACTCTGGTTTCTGGTAGTAGTACCTGCTTATTATATGGAGACATGCTACATACAATATTCTGCAGAACGCGCAGAGGAAAAATACAAAATAGGCTTTCACTGAACTGGATGCTGTTTACTGCTATTGCTATTGCCTATTGCCCTATAACTTATCATTTCCTCCTTCGCTTCGCCAAAAGAACCAGAGCTAAGAGAGTGCTATTATTCCATTAAAGGCGAACTCCCATCGCTTCTAGTCGGTTCCAAAACTAAAAACGATTATATTATGCAATATATGTAGGAGGAGAATTTGTAAGAACATAGGCACGGTATCACATTCATAAATAGGGTCCATATAATTTTTTCCCGTGAATTTGCACGCAAAAAGGAAAGTATATGTATATGCATTAGTATTTTTGCCAATTCCCCACACAGCCAAAAAACCAACCAAAGCAAAGCACAAAACAGACATACACAGTGCAGTAGTAGAGGGCCTGCTTTTTTATGCGAATATTTGTCCGTACTACATCCGTTATTTTCCAGGATGTCCCTGGGTATCTTTTACACATACAACTTTCTCCACTATTATCAGCAAAATGGCATAGTCAATGGTAGAAAAAAACAACGTACATCAAAGCATGCATTTTTATAAAATATGAAAACATGAAGCAAATTATTAAATATTTACGTTGAGAATTGAGAACTTTTTACTCTCCATATACATACACTACATCTTTTTAAATCATGGTAAAAAAGGTAACTTTGGGCATCACTCTCTCCCAACATTGGCCGTCTCTATCTCCGACTTTTGCAATTATTATAGTATCATTAAAAAAATTAGCGTGATACGTTATTAGGGGATATCACGTTTACTTCACATGGCTTGTCGTCGTTGCTACTTTTGAACGTTTACTTACACACTTAACTACCTACATCCTACACTGTTGCATCGGAGAAATCGATCAAAAAGAACAAGACACAAGTCAAAACAACAGATATTAATATTATGTAAGCAGCATGACATTAAACGCGTGATGTGAGTATACGATAATGTGAGTAAAGGGTTTATAATTTATTACAATGTGAGTTATAGATGAACTGGCCAACAAGACATGCCATATAAGTTGTAAACTAAACATACATTTTTACGTCTTAAAAATCTGTTTTCATTCATATCTCACCAAAACTTTATTACCGAACCGACAAAAGATCGTCTGTATTCAACATAATAATCACATCAAAGACAATACATTAAATTGTACAATTAATTTAATTTAGATGACAGATCACATTTTATAATTTAACATTCCGTCAAAAATTGAGAACTGAGAAGAAAAAAGCTCACTAGAATATTTGTACAAAAAAAATTAATGAAGCGATGAAACTGCCGATCGGTAAGCACTACATACATACAATGTGAACATAACATATTGACTAAATTTCGAACAAATGAAAATTAAGTCTAGAAAAAACTTCAAATGATTAGTCAAATTCAAGAGGATCATCAACATCAGTACTCGCATTTGCATTACTGCTAGTATCGTTACTACTACTGCCATTGCCATTATTACTCTGCTGCGGTTTATTAGAAGCGCGTTCCATTACTACTTTCCCATCCTTTCTTGTGTAAGGCTTGCTATTAAGCTTCATGTGGCTCACATAATCCATTCCCATTGAAATTCTACTAGAAGAGCCACCGATAGTACCGCTGTAGATATTATCCAATCGAACTCGTTTCGAAGGGTCTAGTAGAGAGAAAAAATAAATGCGGAGAAATGCAACAAAAATAATGACAGAGCATAGCATAAAATAATACGAAATACTTCAGACAAGTTCGAAAAAAAACAACTAGAGATAAAAACATGCATACAAGAAACGACCACCTGTCAGTTCTGATTGATTATGTACCCCTTCTCAAACACAAATACATACATATATATACAAATATATATATGGTTCCCTAACTTAATTATAGACACACAATAATAAAAATTAAAATTAGATGGGATTTTAGTTTTAGTAAAATAGACCACGCATTCGACGGGACACGGCGTGCTTCTCGTGAAGCATATTGAATCTCGAGATGAACTGATGAGCTTCCTCGCATCCTTTTGTGATCATTCCCAGGTACGTTATCAGACTTACGTCGCTGCATTGCTGCAAAGGAAATGAAAGAGTTTAAATAAATTTTGGTCATTACATAATTGATCTAGTTTTTCGTAATTTATCTAATATAAAGCGATAAATTCCATATTTCTAAAATTAACGTTTAGCAGAAACAGATGATTACCTCGTAAAAATCAGCTTTGAAGCGATCGGGTTGGATGACAGGCAATCGGTGGGAAAGAGATTTGGCCAGTCTTAAGGCGTCATGACACATTGGAGCCTCTCCTTTTTCAACAGCTTTCACATAGTCTAAAATGAGGCGGACTCGACTATGAAGCATCTTGATTGCTGAGTGTTGGGCGGCAAGATGATCTGCAACTAGGGAATTCTCAACAGCATCCGAACTTGACATGATGCGTGCGACATGATCAACCCCAATGCGTTCGGCTTCTTCAGTGGCTAGCACATATGGAAGTTGTACAAAAAGCATCGTAGTGTCTCCATTCAATATGTCAATTATCGATTCGAAAATGGAAACTGGCAATTGTTCAGCATTCCTTGCCGCCGGATTAAGTTTGAGGAGGACTGGACTCTCGTAAATCTCACATATTTGTTTGTGTACGTGAATGTCTGAGAAGTTGGGGATGTCCCCGGTAGTATACCAGCCTAGAAAGTCCATTTCGCTAAAAACTTGTTTGAACTGTTCTTCCTTCGTACGATAATAGTCCCGGTCAATTACGATTAGGCCATCGATCACTGTGAACACTAGCTCAAATGAATTCATAATTTCCAAATGACGTCCTTTGTGTTGACCAATTATTGCACCCAGAACTAAAAGAGACAACAAAACAATATTTTGCAATACGTAATTTTACACAACTAAATTAAACGTGGGAATCACTACTTTTATATTTAAAAAAAATCAAATTTGCTCTATATACCCTGCTGTGGTTTGCCATCACTCTGTGCTCTGGATCTAGTCCAATGTTCCGAAATGTTCATAATTACCAAGGGGTGCAGAGAGACAGTTATTGATCCAGCCGTACCAGCACCAGCAATTACATTATCTCCGCCTTCAACCACTGGCTCTATAGCTGCGGCCCCAACTGGACTTAGAGGATTATTATTCGCGGAATCGCCCATTGCAGGGACTTCACTTCCAGGTTGGTCCACATCCATTCTCTCACCAATTCAGCCCACAAAACTAACTAATTAAGGAAGAGGCTGGACGTAAACTATAAAATAAATTAAATGGTTGTTTTTCCAGTAGAAATTCCTTCTCCTTTCAGCTGCTCATACTCGAAAATCGGCTTCCTTGATTCTGTCAACACAAATTCAAATGCGATGAGATAACAAGGATATTATGGATATTGAAGAAAACGTAGAGTTTATATTTCCGGGGGAAAATGTGGGGTCAAGTGAGAAACCTCAATGTGTCCTCCTAAAAACTGAACAAAGACAACAAAGTTGCAAGCTTGTTTTCATTTTTTTTTACTTGTTGGCCATTTGCTTTGCATTCATTTCTTCACTGCAGCAGCCTATTGTTGCAACTTAGTGGAGCGTCAAGCGTCAGCGTTGCAGCATAAAATACAAACATGGAATTTTACACAAACGTGCCCATATAACATTATTTATTAGAGACGCTGTTTTTTACGTTCATTGAGTTTACTTTTCTTTTTTGACCATGACGCTGACCACCACGCAGTCCGTCGGTATATACCGGTTTAGGTAGTTGTTGCAATTATGCAATATTTTTTTATTTGTCTGCCGCTGCTGTTGCGGCTACAAGAATAAACTTTTAAGGAGTCTCTTTTCAACACTGATTAAGTAGTGCATAATATAGAATAATTTAGAATAATATGTATGTATTACGAAAAACGCGAAATACATGTAAAAGGTAATTGGTACGATAAGATGTTGTCGTTTTGTGGAAGAAGTTGTATGTATGTATACGATATTGCAGAAAGGGCCACACCCGACAAAGCAAATCAAACTGACTTGAATCACCTTTTTCACTGTCTTTTGTTTCTTTTGGGTGCTGCTGGTATGCATGACATGATGACAACGAGCCATTTTGTGCAACATTTGCCTAAATAAAAATTGTATCAAATGATGGTGTATAATTCATGTTATATTGCATTGTAAATTTTTTGTACTTGTGTCTTATCATTTTTGTAAAATATGCACGCGTCATTCGTAATTTACACGTCAAACAAGATAATGAACTATAAATATAATGAGATAGATATAAAGAAGCCCCCAATGTCCAAGTCAAGTCCAAGGAAATGAACTACATACAGTACAAATACATAAATTATATATTGTTTTAGGCTCCCTCTCCCTCGTCCAGGGCTCCCTATATATCTCTCATACATCAGCAGTTTCCGGTCAACCATTATCACTTTTGTTGACCGTCATCTTCATCATTGCCATTTTTTCTTTGTTTTATTAAAAGCTATTATAATAGACTGATTGGTTGAAGCTGAATGTCATGTTACTCAACATTTCATAATGTGATGCATGTTACTCAACTACAAGTTGATATATATATATCTACCTATTTAGTATGATGTTGATGTTATCACCTCCCTCATCTTCAGAACAATAAAAGGAATCGATGCTAATTTAGAGAAAATAGTGCAAAATAAAAACAAACACAAGGTCTTTGCCATTTTCACACCAACATGACACAAACTTAAATAAATAAATATGCTTAGGTATTTAATTTGTTTCCTTTTGTGTGCGTAAAAATGCCTTCAGTTACACAAACAAATTAATGTATCATGTTTTACAACTGATCCACTATCACATAATAATAAACTTGCGCTATTACTACTACATTAATATTATATTTCAATATGATACCAACATCAAGATGCATGCATTTTTTACGATATGTTATCATAAAAAAATTTTGCAATAAGAACTTTTTTAATATCTTCTCTGGTCANTTTTTACGATATGTTATCATAAAAAAATTTTGCAATAAGAACTTTTTTAATATGTTCTCTGGTCAAGTGTAGTATTTTTGCAATAAACAAAAAAAAACAAGGGTTAAAGGACTTGTGGTTTTATCGAGTTGTAAAATCGTGATTTGATGATTCTCAACCATTTATTTTCTTGCACTTCTGCTTATCCTTGATTGTTACGGTGGTGGTCGCTGTCCTCCTGATGATAGTGGGAATACACAAGCAAAAAACAACTGAAAAGGAAAGGGGAATGCTCCTTTAAAAATATACGATACCGTAAATTATAAAAGTGGCAAGTCAATTATTATGTATCGGCCTGTTTGCTTATTGGTACGATTTGTGGATCATCATTAGTATTAGCGAATTAATGTAGGTATTAGGTACATGCATGCATAAACCTAAGCATTTTTATACGATGGGAAATTTCGTTTATTATATAATTTTAGGTTTGCATTTGCCTTTCGTGACGATAAGTTTCCTTTCGTTTATCGCTTGCTCACTGAGAATGCGAGTGCCCACAACACTTGCTTTGTTAGACTGATCCCCCAATATGCACTCATTAATATTCCGTACTCTAATTACCCTAATTACAGTAATTACCAGGATTCCTATTTATCCTTTTTTGCCAGTACAACTATCACAAAAAAAAACAAAAAAAAATTGTTTTGAATGGGACATTTTAAGGTTAACATGCAATAATAGAGCAATATAACCAAATAACACTGAATATTATACTAGGCACATTAAAACGAATTGTATTATATATGTTTTTCAATGAGAAATATTTGGAATGTCATGCTAAACGATTTTTTTGTCCGCTTTCAACTTTACAAAAAAAATAATTGACACTTGAGGATAGTTTACCCTTGACTCTTGACCATGTCAGAAAAGTTGTGCCTTCCATTCATCCATCTTTGAATATAATACCTATATATAATATAAATTACTAATTACAGTGCATCGCATCACGTATAATATCATGTTGGGAATTTATCGCTTGATAAAACTTTATAGTTTTACAGTCAGGTTGTTTACAATTTGCAATGAACTACAGGGCATACATTGAAAGGCTGGAAATGATATGACAGCGATAAATTTAAAAATACATTGAATAAATCAATAAGAACAAGGAAGCAACAAAGGAAATGTTTTACAGCCGTATCACTTTCATTGATTTGCATACACCATTGTGGTCTCTAATCTTTTAAAAAGTTCCCTTTCATCCGCGGGTCAATAATACTGCCGTAAGGTACTTCAGTAACCTGCAGTATATTCCTTCTGCTACTATACACACTCTATTGCAGTTAGTTCCCTGCTGAGTTTTAGTTGGGAGTTACGATAGCATGACAGTTCTAATTTTCTTACATGAATTGAAAGTGATCTTTATTATTGGAAGTCATATGTCGTACCAACATACATTTAATATAATTTAACCTATTTTTTATTTCCTCACGTCATCACGTAATTGTAACAAATATATTTGTATGCATGCATACTAGTATATACTTGTGCTGAGCCGCCATCATATAATCGTATCGTAATAATCAGTAATCACAAATCAATATATACCCTTTCCATCAAATTTTTAAAGAGCCGATTTAAATCTTTGTCTAATTTACATTATGACTACTTGATGATGCCTGTGGTCTAAATATCTATATTTTCTTGTTTCTCATCATAGTATGCATATTATTATTGCAACATTATATTACTTGTTTGTTCAAATTGATGTATATACCTAGCAGATTAAGGAAAAGATACATAATATTTGAGTATTTTTATTTTCTTTCAAAAAGACCCAATGCATTTTTTTTTGAATTTTTCATGTCGGAATAGAATATACTTATTCATTGTGCTGATTTCATAATAATAAGTTCAAAAAATGTATGCTACATTTTGTCTGTTCCTTTTATTTGTCTTCTTCGTGAGATTTTTTTTTGTGAATTGCTCACTTTCTTTTCTGTGTACAGATACATAAATAAAAAAAATATTTCATAACGTTCTCACGTAATCATATTTCATGCTAATGCTAACATTACCAATAATTATTCATATTGATAATCAATCTTCTTCATTTGTATTATAGCAGTAGGATCACTTAAAATACATGTCATGTGTCATAATATCATATTTATCACGTTCAATGTTTTAGAGTTAAAAGTTGTTATCCTCACACCACACACATTCAAACCATCACAATTACACAGTCGATCTTGGAAGCCACTACATTTGATGTATACAATTACCACAATTACAAACAGTTCATGTGATTAGATGATATATTTAATTTAAAAATCAGTCGATAGGCAAACATGCACACAAAAAACTAGCATTATGATCACGTCTGCCAGAGATGTCACTTCCTTTTCTAGTGTACAGCATAATTATTAAACATTTTTATTGCATCAACATGCTTATAACCTATCACCTTAGCTTGATCTGCTTGCTTGCCCCCTCCTCTTCGCTGTTTGCAGTTTTGCACAGAACTGTGTTGTGCTACAATTTTGCTAACAAGAAAAGCGCGTGCATTATTTCTACCTGTATGCCTACGCCCTTTCTTCTTCTAACAACAACAGTGCGTACACTATTCTACTTCCGTCACCCAATTTTTGGATATAGTGGCAAGCTATATGTAGATGATGACGATGATAATGAATGATGCAAAAATTTTGTCAACAAATATGGTATAAGAAAGCTACTTGAATGAGCGGCAAACTTTTAACTTGAGGATAAAAGTACCTACTTACTTTCAAAATAACTGGAGCATTTTGAAAAAAATGAATATTTACTTTTTATTATATTGTTGGTGAATAACGCTAATTAGTACAATTCAAAAGTTTGCAACGAGATGTGCGTATCTTTTAATTTTGACTTGCGTGCGATGCAATGCTGTGTGCTATTTAAGAAAACTACAATTTGCATTCAATCACACTTGAAACTTGATCGAAAATAGTTTATTGCTTTATTTTTATTTATTTATTTAATATATGCCCAGTGGCTATAAGCCGGTAATAATAAAGAAGGTGTGCACTGTGTAGAAAATAGTTTATTGCTTTATTTTTATTTATTTATTTAATATATGCCCAGTGGCTATAAGCCGGTAATAATAAAGAAGGTGTGCACTGTGAACTGTATACTATCGTCATATATTGTCCTACAATCATTAGTTTTTAAGTGTTTACGCACTTTTAGGCATGATAGTTTGTCTCAGTATTTTAATTTCATCCCATGCCATCATCATCATCAGGTCAAATACTACGCAACTATCTTTTTGACGCGTAACACGCAAATTATTATGTTACCTCTTTTTATCTTAACTTTCAATAGTCCTCTACACAAATATAGAATGAACCCCCACATATTTATATGTAGTTTGTCTACACACGTAATGTAATAAGAATAACGATCATAATGATATTCAACTCCAATGACATATTTATAAAAGATAGTGATCTTCACACTTCAAATAATTATCAAACAAGATCATCATTCCATCAAATCAAGTCTACGACGAGACTCTTTGTCAGCTTGCGTGGTATAGTCAATAGTAGGCTTCATTTATTAAAGTGCCCTCCCCTCTTTTCCAACGAAATTGAAAGTACGTACAGAGGAATTAACGCGTTCTCTTTATGCACCTGATATTTTTCCATCATCATACTGGTATGTTCAGCCAGCTTATCCATATCAGCAGACAAAACGTTTTTGCAGTGATTGGACTTTATCAAAATTACTCGTATAATATTCTCTTACCCACAATTATTGCAATGCTGAAAAAGCTGTTTTTTACCTGCAAATTAGATATGTTAATTGAACTTGTCACGTTAAAAAGGGTGGTGTGTTGATGGTGGTATGCCGTCTTTTTCTACAAGCACTGTTTTTGTTGTAAAACTCATTAAAAATGCATCGACACACCAGTCAGTAGTATCTTGTGTTTTTATTCCAACTATTTAAACTATTTACTTTAACATCATGCTCCTTAATTATTATATAATGCTATATGCCCACTAATCCATACCTCTACTATGTATTAATGAGCGTTATAATTATCCTCATACACATCCTCTATATACATTCCATCTCCACGATAATCTTCACCACACACGTACGTACACATTCACAGCTATTGTACTTTTTGACAATTTGCATACCGCATTTTGCTCTCCATTTGTGTCCATTCCCACAGGATCTCGCTCTATCCCATTTACAAAACTATCAATAATAAAATACAGATGTGCATACATACAGGATCTTTGCATATTAAACGGTCACATAGTTGACAACAATAACAACTTACACAAAGCTACTACTACACAGGTACAACAGAGCAACAAGATTCTACTACAAATACTGAGAAACCCTTCATTCCCATTTTAAATGCATAATTTTATGCAATAACTGCTACAAGGGCACAATCAAGTACCTATATTTATTATTATTTTACTATGACTGTGTGTATTACGCCTGTCTGCGCCATAACATCATCAGCGAGCAGCAGGATCCCAGCAATCAACTGCAAAAACTGCATTTATTGAGGGCAGGTGTGGTGTGATGATGTGTGATATAGCAGGTACCATTCTACATGCATCCATATCTAAACAATGAGCTTCGACAAAACACTCTCGACTTCACTCATCATCTTATTATTATTATTATTATTATTTTTCATAACAAGTCCAATCCTTTTTTTTCTTTCATATTATTATACAAGTATAAATATCATGCTGTAAAATGAAACGCATAACATTAAAGTTACAGTTTATAGTTCCCTATATTTTTTTAAAAGTTAACCTACAATTAGGCACAAACTTTATCCATTATTGTACA
Source organism: Zhuqinia jingwanae (assembly GCA_027744095.1). Classification (NCBI taxonomy): domain Eukaryota; kingdom Metazoa; phylum Arthropoda; class Collembola; order Entomobryomorpha; family Paronellidae; genus Zhuqinia; species Zhuqinia jingwanae. Next base: position 5,268 of record JAHZNC010002603.1, on the reverse strand, counting down.
CACTACTGCATTTATTTCACTCTTTTATAAAATTGGGCTATTACTATACTACTACATAATATATAGCCGGCTCAGCCATTCATTTTCCCTTTTTCTCTGCTTTTTACATATTACTAATCATTCCGATGATCATCATCAAAATCATCTTAACTCCGTGTACAATATACACAGTATGCATAATATTTGTATTTGTATATATATAGCCATTATTAACCCATCAGATAAAAGTGTGTACATTGTTGTTGCTATTGATGGTGAACAAAGCAGATTACGCATCAAAACTTTTACGCGTGTTTGTGTGTAGTGTGCAGTCAAATTCAGAAACTCATACAACAACGCTATACTTTATTGTGATCTCCTCTCTGCAATAATCCTGCAAAATAAAATGAACATATCAACCATGCTAACAACTACTTTTTCTCGCTCTCTTTCGTTTTTTAATGTGTCATTCATAAAAATCTTGAGATTTGGCACACGTACACGTACAACAATATAACACATATTATCTATCCATACCCAATAATCCAATTCAGTCCACGTTGCTCTCCGCCACTACTACTACTACTACCACACTACCTATTTCAAACATGCACTTTTTTATTAGCAAAAAGGGTCCTTCTTCTCCTTCTCGTCCCTGTATAATCTTCCAATGCAAGGTCTAAACAATAGTAAGTTCATATTATCCAGCTAGCAATCCTTTTCGATTTTTTTTCATGTAAATTACATATTGTACCTATACATGTGAAACTATAACAGTTTGTGCTAATGTCCCCACCCGAACAAAAGTTGACAGTTTTTATTTTGGCTTTCCCATCACGATTGTCAAATGTTACATACATATATTACACTAATAAGCAGCCTACATACCAGTACATGTGTAATGTAAACTCGATATTTTTTTTTGAGTGGATCGTCGTCGTCGCAGAGGCTCTCTTACCTTTTGCTAACAATCAGTTGTTATGTTGGGGTGGACATTAAATGCAGTCATCATCAGTCATATCGGAAAGCAATGCAATTAACTTTATGGCATGTTATATATTTTTGTGGTGTCGTTGTTGTGTGTTTTGTGAAATAAAAATAGTTTAAAAAAAGACATGTGACGTGCTCTTTATTTGTCTTCTAGTTGAAATTGCATTCTAAATTTTGGTTTCATTGATGTGTGTAGTGATATTAAATGATGATGTAATCAAACTAAAATCGGTATCGGTGGGAAAGGGTTGTACACTGCTTGTTGGTTTTTTTTTAAAAATATTATTTGTTCAGTCAGTTAATGCTAATATTGCGTAAAAAATAGGCAGAAGACAAGACTTTTATAGTTTCACAGTTCATTGATATTCATTAGAAATATCCTACTCGTCTTAAATTTGTTCTTGCCCATTCGCAGTTTTTTTTTACTACTCCTTCTTGTTCACGTTTTGTCACATGCCGCGTGTACAAGCTTGCTTTACAAAAAAAGGTGTGTATGTATATATTTTTTATTATCAGCTAAAATCATCTATAGATTTTTGTTAGATTATTAGCTGCATGTTGCGTGCTTTTCTTCCCGAGAGGTAGCGTCTTGAGTGTTCCCTTCTATTTTACCTGGCCAGACGATGACGATGTGACACGCATGTGAATTTGTGCATAGATGTTGTTGGAGTATATTTGTTGGAGAGAGACAAAGTGCAAGCAAACTGGTGCAAAGGAAAGAAAGAGAAACAACACGCGGCAGCAGCTTGGATGGTTGGGCATTGATATGATGATAGTGGATTGGTTTTACGTTTTATTTGGGTGTATGAACTGAAACTGAAGGAATAATCAATCACACACGAGGACTGAGGACACAACCGTCAGAATAGCTAGTGCAACCCGGTGACAGGTGAACTATAAAAAAAAGAAGACCCAGAGTATAGAGCTCACTCACCCCCTCCGCTCTTCACTCTTTTCCTATTTTACTTCCTAAACAAATAAACAAAACAAAAAGTTTGCTTGTCGTGTTTGTGTCCCCGTGTGTATTATATAATCATGTCGGTTCAACTGACTTGATGGGACTTCATTTAATATTATTGTTTGGATCAGCTATTATGAAACCAAAACATAAAATGTCCCGTCAGCAGCAGCAGCAGTGATGCTATATAGAAGCACTCCATCAACTTCCGTTCTTTTCCCCATTCAGAAAAAAAATGAGCTTGAGTGACAACGAAAGAAATGGGAAATATAATGACAAAATTGTAAACAAAACGGACAAAGTTTTGTTATTGCACAATTTTGTGTTGCAAACACGCATTTCTCCTTTGGAGGCAGCGCAGTGACTACTACAAGCTTCTGCAGTTGTGTGAGAGTTCATCACCTTGATTATCAATTCGTTATAAATAATTCAAATTTCGTATCAATACCCTCTTCAAAAGATCGTTGATCCTTTGAAAATAAATTATTTCGCTTGCATATTGCATTCCCAATTTGTTTTCTCAATGAACACTTCAGAGCTGAATGGAAATATTAGAGCTAATTTTTGTGACGTGTGTGTGTGCGCGCAAAACAGAGCCTAAAGAAAAGTAAAAAGAATCACTGGGAAAATCCGTAAAAACAAAGCAATAATACACTCCCCTTTTTACATTATCCCAAATTAAGAATACTGCTGAATACCAATTCAACTTGATATATTTTTCTTCATTTTTTTATGCCAAAAAAATTTACATAAGTTTTATTTTATTTTTTTGAAAATCTGTTTCCCATGCGGGGATGATAATAATGATGATAATTGTCATAATGTATCATTTCCAGTTATCCGTTTGTAAATCTCTATAATTGAGAATACAATTAGGTATATAGACACTTACACACACACATAAACTATAAACTTTTTTTTTTGCTCATCATCATGTTCACCTGTACGTAACATTTTTTTGGACGCTGAATGATTCCATTTAATTGTACATGTCCGGCTGGTACTGTTTTCGCTGGGAATTGGGAGTAGTTTCACAAGTCATGAAAGAGGGAAAGAATTATTGTATAATTTAATGATGAAAGCAGAAGGGGACGGTTAAATGGGAGAATCAGAGAGAGACAGAATCATCGTCATGAATCAGCTAAAAGCACAATATTGCAATAGCAGCAGCAGTAACAACCGAACCAAATCCAACGCATGTTCTCTTTAATTTGGACATTTTTTTATTGTGAGAACTTGTTTGTTGTTCAAACGGAGGATGGATATATGGCTGTTATATATACGCTACCTTCATTCTTTTTTTTTATAAAAGTATTCAAGTGAATTACACCACTTTGTTCACCGTTCATCATATCATATTATTATTATGAGTCATGATGACGAGGAGGATGCCTGAAAAATATATATAGTTATTCTGGAGCTGTAAAAGAAGTGTAATGGAATGCGAAAAAAAAAACAATAATGACAAGTTTTGTTTACTGCGGCTGTGATTAAGTTATGTACGTGTCATTGTAGATGTTTGTTGTGTTGTGCATTCTTTGAGGCTCTGATTGTGAGAGTACACAGGTAATTTGCCTGCTCATATTCCCAATTAAGTTGGATGGGAGAAGTTTCTGTTTGCACGGAGGTAGAATACAAAAGTAAAGAAGTTACATGTAAGCTTTGATAATACACTAATCGGATTTTCTTCGAGAGACATCAACAGAGAGCCTTCTGGTCATACGTGAAAATTACAGAGCTTTTGCCACGGATTACTCAGCAAGAAACGCACATAGCAATTTTCGTGCATACCAAGTAATTACACAAACAAGAGTTCGGAGTAGATTTGTTGACCTTGACCGGATGAAGATTTCGTCTGGTTCCCGCAGTTTTTTGCGTTAATGTGTTTTGAAAAAAAATGTAAATGAGAACCGGTAGTGGAGCGGAAATACATACAATAATTTTCATGATGAATGTTAAATGCATACCTGTCGTGTTTGTGTGAAGATGCGGGTGTGAACTGAGAGGATAAACTCGGTGGATTTTTTTATCCATCATGATTATGTTTATGTGACTATGTGATATCGGTTTGTTAAGCAACTTAATCCAAGTGCAATGAAGAGAAGCAAAGGAAGAAGATGTGATCTCGTCGTCTTCTTCTTTGACATCAAAGCAAAAACAATAATAATTGATTTAAGAAGATAAAGTATATAGTTAAAGTGAGCAGAGGATCGTTGTGGATAAAATCAAGCCATGGTATTTCTGGTGACAAAGGCTGCTTTGGCTGCCACTATCGTTGGAGTCGGTGTCACATTTGGAGCGCTTTCATATCTTGCCCGTAAGAATTTTTTAAATCGCTATATTTTTTTATTTTACAATTTTAAATTTTCATTTCTGCCGTTTCAATTATGTAGTACTGATTTGCATAACAATATATTATATAATAATCTTGAAATATATAGTGACATGGTGTGACATTTTTAGGTTATCTGTGACGGTAACCAGTTGCAATATTATTGTCCACTGTTTTGTCAAATCCATTTTTGGTCAAGTAAAAATCGCATTTTCGAGTGTATGAATGAATTCCTTCTTACAGTTTATATTTCATAATATGTTATTCACGTATTATTCGTGGATGATAGATTTAGTCATATAAATTTTCAAATGGGATTATTGTGCTAATTATATTATTATGCATGTATATCATAAAATAGTATATTGCATGCACAATGCAGCAACAATGGGGCCTTGCCCTGCCTGCCGGATTTTAGCAAGAAGCGTAAAGCTAACCACAAACGGTATAAAAACGGCAATAATTGCATCTTGTTTTGCCTAAGCACATTTACTATACGCACGCCTAAACAGCAGTAGTCCTGTAAGAGCCGGTAGCTGGGTATTCAAAAAATTAGCATTCCGATAAATGTGATTAATTTACTCGTTTACTAAAAAATTAAACTCACTTACTTAAATGTGAGCATGAGTATTATTCATTGGGTGAATGACTGACTTGACACTTTATAGCTTAAAAACATATAGAATTGTGGAATAAAAGTTTAGAAAATTCTGGAGGTGACAAGAGACCATGCACCATCATCACGAGTAGTAGTAAAAAGTTTTGACTTTGAGCTTCACAATATGTAGGTATATTTGAATTTGCTACGATTACAGCATCAATTTACGCAATTTACACTTGATTTTTTTAAAATTCATGGTCAATTTTTTTTATACCTACGAGTTAACCTGTCTTTCATTCAATCTCTTTCTCACAAGTAACTTATTTAAAAGAAGTATAAAAGCTAATTACACATATTTACTAAATTGGATCTACATTACATATATGGGATAAAATAAAACGAAAAGTG